>VZRO01007925.1:1325271-1364253 GCA_013397915.1 Daphoenositta chrysoptera
ACTGAGAGCCGGGCACTGAGAGCCGGGCAGTGAGAGCTGGGCAGTGGGAGCCGGGCACTGAGAGGCTGTGCGGGGCCATGGAGAGCCGGACAGTGCGGGACCGAGCGGCTCCGACGGCTCTTGCTGGGGCTGAGCTCCGGCCGGCCTGCGCCGAGAGCAGCGCTGGGGAGAGCCCCGCTCCCCGCCCTGGGGGCTTCTCCCCCGCCTGTGCCCCTTCCCGGCTGCCGGGGGAGAGGCGGGTGCCTGTGGGTAACGCGGTGGTGCGGGTGTGGAAGCGCGCAGGCGGCTCCTGAGGCTGCGGGTTTGGTGTTATCAGAGGGGGATCTGGGGGTTGTTTCATGCCTGGAAGAGTTCAAGGCCAAGCTGGATGGGGGTTTGAACAACCTGCGCTAGTGGAAGGTGTCCCTGCCCATGACAGGGGGGTTGGAACTGGATGATGCTTGAAGTCCCTTCCAACCCAAACCCTTCTAGGATCCTGCCTTCCCACTTGCTGAGCTCCGGCTGTAGGGACTCCGGTTGTTGGAGTTCTGGCGTCCCCGTTTCCAGCAGTTAAAGCCTCTCCCAGTGCCCAGAGCACAAGCTGTCCAGCTGTGAACGGGATCTGCTGCACATCTGTACCTGTCACACACCCAGCGCCTCCACTCGAGTCCCACCAACCCAGCCGCGGCCTCGCTCTGTTCCTTGCTCTCTTTCCCGTTCCCCCATGGCTGTTTAGGTTTGATGGAGGAACATCTCCCGTCCCGTTCCCACGCCTGGCCCCGGAAAAGCAGTGGAAACTGCAACCCACCATTAGCAAATGAGCTCATGTGGTCTGTGGTCCGTGTGTGGCTGGGCTGGAGGAGGCCCTGCAGAATGAAGATGCCTGATCTCTTGTGGTGGTGACTTGCCTTCAGTTACCGTTTTTGTTGGAAGCTCTTTGGAAATCTGTACATGTGGTGGCCCAACATTTCCTCTTGGCTTCTCCTACTGCACATGTGTGTATCCCGCTAGCCCTGGCAGTGGCTGGGTGATCATGTGCACAAAGGCAATATCAGTGCTGAGCTTATCGTGTGTCACTTCGTGAGAACCACCCCAAAAATACTTGAAAATTCTTTCCAGAGACCTTGCTGCTGGTCAGAGCACTGGGAGGAGGCTGCAGGTAATTCCCATACATCATGTTCTCTCTAAGTAGAACAGAAAAACCAACACTGTGTACGGTGCAGAAGATTATCTGCTGAAAACCCTGCACGTGAATGTGGCATTGGCTTCCAAAATATGCACCACTGATTCAGTTGAAAGCAACTGAAACAATAAAAATGGTTTCAATGCTTGTGCATTTTGGTCATTTTGGAGACTGGAATGTACCAGCATTGTACACCCGTTACAATCAGATATAAAGCAGTAGTTTTTTTCTAATATGGCTCCAATAACATAAGGCACATGAGAGCAGGGACCCTGGAAAAACATTTTGCTTTGCCTTCCTTGCATCTGTACAAGAAGGGCTTATGAGGCAGATCACTTGGAAGTTCCCAGATGCAAGAAGAGGGGCCAGACGCAGCGATGGCTCAGCAAAGAGCACCATCTAGTGAAAGGCCACGTCTTGACGAAAGTGTCCCCTACAATGCTCCAACCAAACAATGACTGACACAGCCCAGCCCAACCCAACCCACCTCATCGCACCTGAAGCAATCGTGAGCGAGGTAGCGTGGTAACAGATAACACCTGCCTGAAAATTTCCATGACAAGAACACCGAGGTCTTTAGCTCTACCCTCTTGGTTGTCCATCAATGGAATTTTCTTTGCTCATCAGCTCCATCTTGGCAAATCAATCTCTGTCTTCTGCTGCCTCGCCTGGAGCTGACACAGCCCTGGTCTCGCTGTAGGTGCCCCCGTGTCACCTCGTGGGGGTCCGCAGTCCCAAACTGGGGGCTCCCTGAGTCTGTACCAGCCGTGTACATGCCCATGCACATGGGCTCATACGTGCTGCTCTTGCAAAGAGTTTGGAAATGCTTTTGGGGTGTCTTTTCCGCAGAAGAGTGTGAAGGTCATCTGCCATCAGGGCTGCTCAGGACCATTTACCACAGTCATAGTATTCCAAACTGGAGAGCAAGGAAATTAGCATGGAAAATATTGAGAAAAGACAGCGCAGCAGCTGAGCACCAAAGCAGGAGGATCAGCTGGTTGGCCCCATTCATGAAAGGTGTTCTGGTCCATGGAGTCACAGAAGGTGAATCAAAACACAGGCAGAGATGTGTAATTTTTCCTAAGAGAAGTATTGCCTGCCGACGTGGGCTTCTCTGGCTGCCCACGTATCCCTGGAGTGCCAGGCACTGGTGGTAACTCAGGAGGGGCATTAGCAAAGGTAGACAGTGCTGTGGGATGGGTAGGCAGCTCTCAGACTGCCAAGAGGTTGGACAGGGTCTCAGTTTAGATTTGAGCCCCTGATGCCCCAGGACCAGGAGACTACGGAGCATCTGCCATGAAAAGGCTGTATCATCCACTTGAGATGCCCAGCCCCTGCTCTCAGCAGCTTTTAGCACATCTCTTTACCTTGCATTTCCCCAAGATTAGTCTGCACTCTGCTTTAGTCTTTAAATTATCCACCCCCAAATTCTTTATATCAAAATATCCTGTCTGCACCCACATACCACCACAAACCAAAACAGGGAGGCAGTAGATTAAGGGAAATTTGTGCAGCACTCAGTGGATGCCAACCTCCTGACAAATCATTTGCCTTCAAATCATCTCTGACACTAGCACCCCTGGGTTCCACCCTCTGCTATATGTCCAGGTCTGCTTTTCAAACCCTATTAAAAAAAAAAAAAAAATCAGATGTTCTTTCATTGCCTCTTTCAGGTTTTAATTTGTCACAAGCTTTGCTGCAGGGCTCCCTGTTTCTTGCTAGGGAACTGGATTGAAGTGTGAGTTGCACTCATGAATGAGACTGGAATTTGGTTCTGCACAACTTAATCTGAACATTTGTGTGTAGTGGCATGAATTAGCAATATGAGCGCATTGTTCCTGTTTGCTGGAAATGAGCTGCCCTTGCAACTGAATAGAAAACAGAGTGCAGTGCAATGATGGAAGCAGCAACTATTAAAGATTTGTTTTCATCATATCCAAATAGCTACAAAACTGAGGCACTGAGCAGTGTGTGGTGTTTTCTTTGTGTCCCTGCTTGTTTGAAGCCAGTGCCTGGCAGCTGAGAATAACAGCATCTACACCTGAAGAGATTTTAATATAATTTTCCTTCTTCAAACGCCTCCATTGTCATCTCTAAAGTCCTGTGAGAGGTACAATCTTTGCTGCAAAATTATGGACTGTGGCTGAAAGCAGCCTTCAGGAGAAGTCAACCCATTCCTGTGTACTGTATATATCACAGTTAAAATGTGAAAATTCTTAGTGTGTCACAATCATCAGACATTGGAGTTCGCCCTTGGGACAGGAGATGGTATGGAATGAGTGAGTTGCAGTAAAACCCACCCAACACACAAATACTTAATGACCTGCAAAATTAAATTATTGAATTCAAAGTTAAGTTCCCTGGGTTCTTCTGGGTTCTTCTGCCCCTCTGTGGAAAGTTTCTGGTGCTCTGGTGGGAGGAGAAGGGGTGCAGGCTTGCATGCAGGTGTCACCCACCGTGTACCCCAGCTGCTCCTCATGGCTCTCTGTGATGATTTCTCAATTCTGGGAGGCAGTGCTTATCAGTTGCTCATGCAGATGTCATTTTAGTTGCTCAATTGGTGGGGCACATCTAGCAGGTCCACCTCTTCAGCTCACAGGGCCCCTCCATGTGCTGATAAGCTGTGCTAACACCAAACTCTCAAAACTCCCCTTTACATATATCACTAGAAGCCCTGATATAAATACTGTTTTTCCTTCTGGTCAAAACTTTCCGGTTACTATTGTTTAAAGGACATGAAAACAGGTAAGGGAACATCTCTGCTGACAGCCCCAGCAGAATCACACCCACATGAATTTATGACAGGTACAAATCATCTTATTTCACGTCACACTTTAAGTATCCACCAGACCAAAGAAATCTTCTGGTGAAGCCCATGTGGAACCTGCACCTGCTGCCTTGCTACATCTGTATCTGTAATTTCACTGAATCACAGAATATGTCAAGTCGGAATCATTGAGTCCAGCTCCTGGCCTGTGCTGGACACCCCAAGAATCCACCATGGGCCTGAGAATGTTGTCCAAATACTCCTTGAGCTCTGGCAGGCTTGGGACTATAACACAGAAACAAGAAATAAAAACAAGCAAAGAACGAGAAGAGCTCCACAATCTCCTTCACCACCCCACAGGCATAAGGTCTGTGCAGGTGTGTTGCAAAAAAAGGTGACATTTCATCCCCTCCTGCCTGGGCTAGGAAATAATACCCAGATTGGATGGGGCCTTTGAGCAACCTGGTGCAGTGGAACGTGTCCCTGCCCACAGCACGGGAGTTGCAGCTGCTCCTGTGGATCTTTCAGGTCCCTTCCAACCCAAACCGTTCTGTGATTCTATGCTAATAGCAGCTACAGAAGTAACTCACACAGCCTCCTACTGCCTGTGCCAGACCTTTGAAGATCAGACAGTGTTTCCTTGTCCCAGAAGAGGCTCACGGTATAACTGCAGGCTTGCCCTCCCTTCAGCCCCGTGGGATAGATGGTAGATAGAGCAGAAAGAGGGATGAAAGGGAACTTGCAGGCTGCAAAAACTGTCTGAAATCCTCCTGGGACAGTTTTCTCTTTCACTTGGGCTTTATACTTCATGCTTATCAAAGGACACTGTTTACAATCATCTGCTCTGGCCATCCTGTTCTTTTCAATACACTTTTTAATTTAATACAGTTCTATTCCTGTCTTCAGCAAGGGTTGTCCAGGTACGTGCAAAGCAAGGGATAGGCAAATCTATGCCAAAAGGCTTTATTGAAGTATCAGAAAACATCCATCAAATCCATTTATGAAACTGAATTACGTGGAACCCCAGGAGTAAAAAATGACAAATACAGATAGTTAAATTGATAGCAGACTAGGATAAAAGCTCTTATCAACACAGGCTATAAAATTTATCAAATGCAATATACTCCAAAAAATTTAGAGCAGTTTCCTCATCCCCTGCACTCTCTTCAATTTCAGATCTAAATAACATACAAAGTAGATTAAAATTAATCAATACAGCAGATCCCACAGTGAAGCAACTAATCAGGAAGGTAACACGTGCATTTGCAACCAATTATTTGTTGCCATCACCCCGTGTGGCCAGGATGTGAACACATATGGCACCCCTAGCTTCTCTTGAATCCATGCCAGAGCTGATGGGTGTATTTGCTTTTTGTGTGAGGCAGTAAGAGAAACTGTCAACATCTAAGTCACTTGACAATATTTGCTTGAGTCTTGCAAATATTATGAAGGATGAAACAGGCTGAAACTGTATGTAGAGTGTGGATGTGCAGCAGTATCTTTTTCTCTGTCTGGGGCCTGAGTTCTCCATCCTTGACCTGTACTATTCAGATTTTCTCTGTAGGTGTATCTGGACTGGATGAGACTTCCCAAACTACTGAATGTGAGAGAGGAGAGTCCTCCAGGTGCTGGGAACCATAGGTGATAGCAAATATATCCAGCTTATCCAAACATGTAAGCACTTTCTCCCATTCATATTCTTTCATGAAATATCTGCCCAAACCTTTCCTACGGATCTTCACGAACCTGTCAGATGAAAAATAAGTACTGAAAGAGATGCTTTCCTCAGGAAGGCAGAGAGGGATTGTGTGTGTTTCACAGACATCCAAGTGCAGGGTGGAAATTCCCATCATGGACTGTCCACTTCAGGCACAGGAACAAGCCCATGGGTTGCAAATGAATTGCTTTAAAAACTGCTCTGAATTTCCATCATCAGCCACCCACCAACTGTTTTGCCAACACCCGTGTGTTACAACATGTACCTGTAGCAGACTGTTGTAGTTGGCTTCATATCTTGAGAACAAAATAGACTCCTTTGATAGAGATTTCCAGTGCTAGAAAGCCAGAAAGTTCCTCAGCTCATCTCATGAAGCCCTTTTTCTCGCACACAAGTTCTGTACCCATTGCCAGTCAGCCCAGCTCTGCAGGCTGACACTCCCCCACCAGATGGTCCTCGTACTTCTGCACCAGAACTGCTGATGTGCACAGGGGTCAGCAAAAAGGCACCGTGGTTTTCCTCAGCTTAACACACTTCCAAGTCACAGAAAAGCACAAAAGGCCATTGAGCATCTCTGTTCAGCAGCACGAACAGTTGGCCTGTTAACAAGTGCAGATCTCTTGTGGCAGTAGGTGGAAATAACCTCAGTTCTCAAGAGGGGAAAAGGAGGCTGCTTTACCCTGTGCTGTAAACAAATGCTGTGTGGGTCCTAGGAAATCCAAAGGTATGCTGACACAAATCCTAATGCCAGGAACGACAACAGAGACTAACTTGGACATTCAGTGAAGGCTGTGCAAGCTTGTTGTGGTGGAATATGGCTCAGCATGGCAAGCTCTGAGGAGTTTATTCTGAATATGCACATGGCTTTGGTAGGGTGGTTGTCCTTAGTGCCAAAGGGAGAAACCAGGCTCAGAGAGGCTCATCTCTCCACATTCCCCACACCAGAAGAGCCACCATAAATGCATCATTTCTCCATTCCCCTCTCTGCCTCCCGTTGCAGTGGCTCTGGCTGCTGGGACAGCATGGGCTGGGCTGGCTATTTGCAGCAGCAGGCGTGTGGGACATGCTGAGAGGTGCACACATTGCAGGGCTGGCATTCTGGCCTGTCAGGGTCTCCCCTCACTCTGTAATGCTAGACTGCCTCTCAGTTATTTCTTAGCAGCTTGGGCTAAGCAGCCCATGTCAAGAATGGGGCACGGCATCTCTGGCATCCCCGGCTGAGCGAGCTGTGTTTTGCAACACTGACGCGCTTTTGTGGGGCAGGGATCTCTTTCACACTCAGCAGCCGTCGTACGGTATTTTTGATCACCACCTGTAAGCAAATCCAAGCAAAGCTCATTCCAAGGTCAGCTGGGTATTTCTGCAGACTTATCTCCAGCCTTGCAGGCTGCAGAACAGGCCACTGCACTGGTCATTTAAACCTCTGCTAGATCAAACAGAGACAGAACTGATCCAGACTGGCAAGAAAGAGATTAGGATCAAACAGCCTCCTCCGTCCCTGCAGCTCTTCATTGACAGGTGTCCAGGATGTCATTACAGTCAGCAGACAACTTCAGCTAATGAGGTCTTTGTCTTCACAATTATTTTATAATTTTTTGTCAACACAGAGCAGTTAACCCATTCTTAGACATATCTGAGTTTGCTTTTAGTGAAGTTGTCGCAGTGTATTATGGCATACCTTCCCTGGGTGGCAAGGTGGGCAGGGGCTGTGGCTGTCTTGGGTAACCTGCCAGCCTGGAGAATTAATTTGTGACTGATTAAACGGCCGTGACATCTGAGAACTTCAGCAAAAGCCTTATTTCCCTTTTTATTAGCTTCTCCCTCCTCCCACTGCCTGCTTGGGTTAGCAGAAAGTCACTTGTGTGCTTTTAGTAACAGATCGGAAAGTTGAGAGGCACCTCATCAAGCAAGATCACTTAACAAAACAGGAGATTAAATGCCTCACATCATTAAGGTCTCACATATTAAAAAAACCCCTTTGATGCTATGCAGAGAGACATAAGATTTGGTTCTCTTCCATAACTATGTCCTTCAAAATCCTTTCCTTTGATTTTGACTCCCTCCTTTGCACTAAGTTTCCAAATGTTGGCATCCATTTTCTCATGTTTGTCACAAGCCAAGAGCATTGGTGCATGTATATATTAAACTCCAAACCACATCTGAGGGATTAGTGTTACGTGGGCAGAGAATCAAGTTAACATCCCTGAAAATAGCTCCTATTTATTGCACCAAGTTGGGAATAAAGGTGCCCATGGCAAACTTTGTCCTGCAAAGCATTGTCTTGGGATGGTGTTAACATGACTGTTTCTCATTGAAGGTAGTGAAATTACACTTTTTAAAAATTGGGAACAGTTTATTTGATTGGCTTGTGAAGAGGTGTTGAAAGTCTATATGAACGTAGACAAACAGGTCTCTCCCTCTATCATTAGTCTGATTTACTCACTAATCCAAATATCAATAAAACTATTTGCAATTCCTTTACAACTGTGTAATTATTAAAACCACAGACATTCCTGCCACACAAAGTGTCTCATTCCGAAAATGAAACAGGAGGCTCATCCCTCAGTGCCAATGGCCCCATCAGGTTACTCCTGTAATCACATTCGGTTCCTTTTCCGAGCATCTCTAAAATAAAAAAAAAGGAACTGACTTACTCTTTCAGCTGTTGTAGTGGGCAGAAGAATAAAGCAAATATTGCAGCTTATGCTGAAATCACTGGGCAAAGAAAATAGCCTGGGGTCAGAAGTTTACAGCTGTGCATAAAGACATCTTGCTGTGCATATATGAGGCTACTTGGAAAAAATCCGTAGTTTTAAAACAGTTTTAAAGCTAAGAATTCATGGGCAAAATTTGCCTGCTCATTTAGTGTGACTGTATACACCATCTGATAATTACTTCTGCAAATGTTTGTTTAAATATGTTTATTCTCACACACAATTTAATTGTGCAAGATGTGACAGCTAATGATGGAAGAGCAATTGCTTCCAAATATCAGGGCCTTAGCTGGTATCTACATCTTTGCAGGGTGCCAATTTTTCCCATCTCTCCTTGCTTTCA
The DNA here is from genome assembly GCA_013397915.1 of Daphoenositta chrysoptera. NCBI lineage: Eukaryota > Metazoa > Chordata > Aves > Passeriformes > Daphoenositta > Daphoenositta chrysoptera. The sequence goes on from VZRO01007925.1 coordinate 1,333,975, forward strand.
GATGAATCGAGGCAATCCCCTCTTCTCAGTTGTGGCTATTGCACCCTCTCAGCTATTGCCAGCAGTCAGCACCAGTCTGGAGAATAACCAGAGAATAACCAGAGAATAACCAGAGAATAACCCGTGGTGTTCCCTGCTCCTCAGACCTGAGCATGCCACTTTCAACAACCCATCTCTTCTAGCACAGGCAGCAAGAACCTGGAAACTGTGCCCTGCAGACCCTTTAGGGGTTTTCCCATCAGCAGCAAACACCTAACTACTCACCCTGATATAATTTATCAGGAGTCTAAAAGAGAGAACAAGATCCAGAAATTTAATGGACTGTGGATGGTTTAGTTCTTCGTGCATAATGCTTTGCTGTGCATCGGAACAAAGCACTGGTATATTATAAAAGGGAAAATAAAGATGTAGACAATCACCTTCCCTTATCTATAAAGGGTGTTGGTTGTTTTCAGTGGTTTGTTGTGTGGATGGCTTGTGCAACATGGCAGCTGGAGCGTGTGCTGAAAGGCTGAGTGAGGCAGGGAGCTGTTGTGTTTGGCAGGGAGAGGCACAGATGTCTCTTTGCTCTGGCTTTGTAGGATCACAGAAGTTAACATCCATTAGATCACATATCAGGCTTCCCCACACCCTCACACTGCTTCTGCTACTTCAGTTAGTTCCCCAGAGTCTATTTTTAGTGTTTTATCAGTTGAACTTGAAGTATCTCAAGCAATGAACTACCTATCCTCTTTTCCCCTTGGAGATTTCTGCCATCTAACACCTTGCAGAGCTGTGTCTGTCTCTCCTGCCCGAAACCCTTTTTCTTTGACAGCCATTTGTGTGTGACCCACACTCACTAGATGGAGAGCAGCACTTTATTTTCCTTGCAGCCATTATTGGGCTCTTGTTTGGCTCTCAGTCCCCCAGGGCCAGTCACGATAAAGCCATTACCTCCACGCATGTGCACACCACATGCCTTCCCTGGGCAATTTCCACTCTAACTCGGCATCAGCTGCTTAACTCAATGGTTGAAACAAGTACAAGGAATTAAAAAAATAGGGTGTCATGAAGTGCTATTAGTCCCCAGGGGATTTTCTACCTCCTGAAGCACTGATTCCCAAAGCTTTTAGAGCAGATCTTGCTGCTGTTGCTTTTTTTGTCTCCCACTGTCATAAGGATCCCAATATCTTCTGCACTTTTCCCATCAATTCTTGACCCTTGGACTCCTGTCCAACCAGCCATTGTCTCTCCTTGCCACTTGCTCTAGAAGACTCTCTAAACCAAGCTTACAGCCCACCTTTGTGCTATGATTTTAGCAGTGCAGGTCAGGGGTATCTCCACAATAAACAGTTGGGACTACTCGGATTGAGTCTGCAGAGGCAGAAGGATTTTCACCTCTGGTGCTTTGATGCAACAGAAGCAACAGCCAGACCCCGTTCAGTTTTATGGGTTAGAAGTAGCATTTTAAAATTGTCTGAGCACGGATGATGTAGCATCAGTCATTAACGTTAATTCTTCACCCAGTACACCCACACTGCTCCGTGATTCAAACTGGAAAAGCAGTGACTGCAAATGTACAAATATTCTCAAGGAGGAAAGTGTTGATAGTTCCCTCTGGACCTAATTTTCTGTGGCAGGGGACTGAAAGTTTGGACTTATTTGCAACACAGCATGCTGGCGATAAGCGAGCTGGAGATCTCTTCCAAAAATGAGCTGCTTACACAAAACAATTGAGCAGATAATTCTTGCACTGCTGCACATGTCCTTTCTATTTAGGGATGGAAGGAAAAGTGATAATTGAGGATGGTTAGCTCCTGTGCTTGGCACCACCTTGGCAGCAGGTTGTGAAGTCACACTTTCAGTTGTCAAACTGGGAACGAGACTATGCAGAGTCATAGATGGGAAATGCACAGTGACCCAACTCTATTAATAGCAGCTAATTAATACTTGCATTCAGAATTGTTGGAATAGCTAATCAAAGAGGCCGGAATTACTGAACAGATTGGTAAACTGACAGAAAGCAGTAAACCTTATCCTGATTTAGGTTCTCACTCTGTGTCCTACAAGTTTGCTCACAAAACTGAGAGTACTCCAGGCTGGGCTGAATCTACACCCACATCTAACAGCTCCTTCGTTAGGCAACACTGCTAATTCCATGTCTGGATCCCAAAGGGCCCGTTGGGAAGGCATCTCCCCCACACATACACACCCTGTGATGACTACATTTCCACTCGGAGAGCAAAAAGAGGTGTAACACCAGCTGGAACAAGCTGAATGTGCTCAGCCACATTTCATTATGACCAAGACAGACCGGGGCACAACATTTCCACCCGAGTACACTATGAGAGAGCACACTGTTCCCCCTGGTACTGGGAGTAATGAGATGATAAAACACAGGCACAAGGAGCAAGTTTGTCTTCATAAATCTGAAAGGCACACATTGAAAAAATGCCAGATTTCTGAAAAATTAGCACCCTCTTTCATCCTCTAATGAAAAAGGCCCTGTCTCATTAAAAAAAAAAAACCTTTTAAACTATTCTAAAATATATTGAAAGCTATTTAAAGAAATTAAGCTATTTTAGAAAGAACTGTTGACTTTACTGATGGTGCCCTACTTATTTTTCCACATTGCTGCCTTTTTTAAGAGTAGTAACTGGCATTTATAGTCACACCTCTGTTCCCTTCACTAAAGTAAAGGCACTGCTCAGCTTTTTTTTTTCACAGATCCAAGCCATTTCAAGCATCAAAGGCACCTCACATATTGCTCCATCATTGCTGCCTGTGTACAAACAGACCCGAGCTGTGGAACTGCAGCAAGGCAGCAGTACTTTTATGGATTTCATTGTTCCGCCCAATTTGTATCATTTTTATATCATCTTAGTAAAAACACGGAAGGTTAAAAGCCCAAAGCAACATCAGCCCAAGGCTGGAGGGCAGGTGCCAGGTGGTGCAGAGGGCACAGGCAGAGTACTCAGGCAGGAGAACCAACCATGCCCTGGTGAAAGGTGGCCACGTTTTTGAGGTTTCCATGGCTGAGGGGCTCCAGATTTCATTTTGCTTTCTTTCTTATTAAGAGAAAGTCTTTATATCACACTGCCTTAAAGATATCTGGTCTGGAGTGCAGCAGCCCCTCGGGGACCTGCATTTCCTAGCAGTGGTTTCTGACGGTCTGTCTGGTGACGAGGGTGAGTTTGGGGGTGAGGAAGGGAGGGACACAGACACTGACATCACCCCTTTGCAGAGAGCAGAAAGCGTGGCTCTGACCCAGAGCCTTGCAACACGCCTGGGGATCCTGCAGCCAAGACATGACACCACAGAGAAGAGAGAAAACCACGCTCTGGAGTGAGGAGCACGCCTGGGAGTGAAGCCCACATCAGAGACCTCAGCCTGGAGTTATTTTTAAGCATACAGCAGTGGCCTCTGCCGGCTCTGGTCAGGACATCAGCTGTGCTTCCTTTTCCTGCCTCTCTCCCTGCTCTGATAGGGATGCCTCAGCATTGACCCGGCTTTGCAGGGCACAGATCCCCATTTCCCAAGGGAAAAGCAAGATCCTGAGAAGAGTGAGTTTGCAGGATGCACAGTAGCACTCATTGGGATCCCAAAAAGGGACTGAGAAGGGGTTTTGTGAAGCTTGGTGTAAGTTCCTGAGTAGAACCTGCGATGTGCTGCCTTTTGGGACTGCAGAGCCAGGACTGTGGCTACACAGATTTCCTGTACCTGAGCCCAGCCTGAGCTCTCCTCTGAGCCTTGCCAGTCATCAGGATCAGCACTGTGCCACCAGGCAGGATTAGGGTGCCAGTCCCACTTCTTCCTTAACGCTGCCCCTGCCCATCCCTGGTAGGAGAGAGGCTCAGGTGGAGCAGAGTACAAGAGCTGTCCTCCCACCACTGATGGAGGGGCTTCCAGGAGCTGCCTTCTCTGATGGACCTGGCTGGTCCCACCGTGTGTCTGCCAGAGCTGCCCGAGGGCAGGAGTGACAGGCCTGCCTGCTTTCCAGGGCAATGGCATGCACAGGCAGCTGCTTTCACATGCACGTTTTCAATTTCAAGATCCATTTGTACCCGGAATTATTACTCTGATTCACAGGTCCTTTGGCTGCTGAATTTCAGGTGGCTTTAAAAGCTGCTGTCACTGACCTTCCTGGCCTCTTTCTGTGGTCCTCACGGGGAGCACCCCGCACTGTGCTGTGTTTTGAGGAGAGGTACAGGCAGGCAAATTCCAGCTGCATCACCCAGGTTGGGTGGGAACAGCACCCAGAGCTCCCAGATCCCCTTCAGTGCCTTGGCTGCTCCTCCCACTACCCACCCCTGTCACCCTCTCAGAAGCACAGACCAGGCACCTTCAGACAGCAGCTACTCTTTTAAGACCAGGTTCCTGTTGCATTTATATCTTTATGATCAACAGCCCAGAGCTGCTGATAAACCCCAAATGCAAGGCAGACAGGGCATCACGAGTGGAAATCTGCCTGCATCTGCTCCCCAGCTGCTGGCTCCCAGCCGGGGGGATATTGGGTAACGTGGCTAAAGGCTTGTGGCAGAGCTGCAGCAAAGCTTCCCCCTGTATTAAGCAGCCTTTAATTTGGCCCTGGCTGGGGGGAAGTGACAAGGACAATGCAGAGATCAGACACTCAAAGTTTTTGCACTCAGTGTGAATATTTTACATGCTCGTCAAGCTGTGCAGTAAATGATGAAGGGCTGTAGCCAGCTGTAATTTAACACAGTGGGATCAATCCAATACGAAGAGCAACAGACTGTATCTTCCCTCCATATGGACATCTAAACAAACGTTTTATTGATTTAAACATTTCTCATCATTTATGGGAACAATTTTCACCATGGTCTGTTAAAGCATCCCGTTTTGTACTTTAAAGCTATAGATGTGTTCAAGGATCATACAAGCTTTTTCAACTTAATATTATTAAAAATTGCAGCAAAACAGTGGATGGCCCCATTCTGAGGGCATCTTCATAATTATTATTCTTAATTACTTGCTTTGCAATGAAGTTGCTTTTGCCATTTGATAGGACAAAAATATTGAAGCGGCTCCAGATCCAAGTAAGTTGCAATAGAAGCAGGAGAGCCAGAGCAGATCACCCATGAGGGGCCGGGGGCTGCAAGCACTGGGGACATCTGTCCAGGCCTCTGACTGTTTTGTAGGACTCCAACACATGGAGCAAGTGCTGCAAAATGGAAGATGCTGATCCCTCTCCTCCCTCTTCTAGAGCGCTGATCTATCAATACCATCCACCAGTCTCACCCTGGGACAAAGACAGGCTCATCTACTGAGCTTAATTCCCTTTCTAGGGAGTCTCAGTCTTCACATTTTGAAATTTAATGTTGGCTTCTTGACACAAAATGTGCTCTGCCTTAGTTAGTGAACCCACATGTTCTCCCATTGCTGGTCTTTCTAACAGGATAAAGAAATGAAAACCCAAGTTCACTTTCCTCCTGCAGCATCTTCTTAGCTGAGACTAATTTTTTTAGCTCTTTAAGGGACTCCTTTAGCTGTTGACAAGTTCTGCTCTCCAAAATGTTCAGAACTCTTTCTCCAAATAAAATTGGTTTTAAAAAGACCAGATTTGAAGTAGATACTCTTATTTATTTTCTCTGTAGGTTTGAACCTGTCCCACTCAAAAGCTTTTCTTTTTAACAGTGAGGGATAAAAACTGCTATTAAAATTAAAAGCTGAGTTGCCTGCTTAATCCCATGACTCCAAGAGTTGGGGCTTTAAGAAAGGAAAGCAAACACTGTGGTGCTTGTGATAAGATTGCAGGAGTTGGCAACAGCACTGGTGCTTAACCGTGGGTGTTGCTGGGAATACTGGCTGCCATTCGGCTTTGTGTCTCGGCAGGGGATGGAAAATCCAGCAAAGCTCCTTTTTAAAAAAAAATTTTATGCCTCTGTCTGTTGTTGCAGAAACAAAAGCATAAATCACAAGTCCTTGGCACCAAGTGGGATTTTGTGCTGCACTGGGTCCTGGTGCTAAGTTGCATTCCCTCAGATCGTTTGGTCCCCTGTTCATCAGCCAGCAAGAAGCATGAGGCTGTGAAGGGTGTCTGCACGCAGGAGAGTGTGTCTGCGTGTGACTGTGTTTGTCTTTGGTCCCACACCCAACACGGCCAGGTCCAAAACGTGGCAGAGAAGTGTTTAAAAGTGCTATTGTAGTTTAGATCACTCTACCTCCTTTACAATAACACCAGTGTGAGGGAATGGCAGCCTGCTGGTCCAACCAAGAGTTTAAACAGGATGCTGTGTTGTGCTGAAAACGGGCCATAGGCAGGTGTGAGCAGAGCTGGGACCCTCGGTGCTTTGTAGCTGTGCTGAACTACATCCAGACTGAACACACATCACAGGATGATGGAATGGCTTGGGTAGGAAGGGACCCCAAAGAGCATCTTATTCTCCAACTCATCACCATGGGCAGGGACATCTTTCACTAGACCAGGTTGCTCACAGCTCCATCCAGCCTGGCCTTGAACACTCTCAGGGATGTCCAGAGAGTGTCCGTGGTGTCTGACTGGTCTCTGTGGCAATCTTGAAAAATTACATGATCTTAAAAAATCACACTTGATGTTTCCCCTACTACAGCCTGCTTCCCCCAGGCAGGTTGAGGTCCCCTTGCCCATCCCTGGCAGCATCCATGTGACATTTCTGTGGGCAACATCCCCCCTGCCAGGGACAGGGTGGGGACACACCTGCAGCTCTGCCCAGTCTGGGTGGTGACCAAGCTGCTTCTCTGACCCAGCCCCACTTTAACCCTGTTATTCACTGTGCCCTTTTTGCCACTATTGTGTTTGAGCTGTGCTTTGGTCCCTTTTAACATCTGATCACCAGCCAGAGAAGATGAAGTCTAAACAGGCTCTGCAAGAACCAGCCCCAAACTGGAAGTCGCAGGGGTGCCTGTGCTTGAACCAGCTCTGTGCAAGGTTTTGAAACAGCCACATTTCTCAGTGAAATGCCACTGAAGACCTGAAAGTTGGGGAAGGAGCTGAGTGCAGTTTCCACCATGCATTACCTGTGTTCCCCACTCAGTGCCAGCCCCAGCAGAGGCAGCGTGAGGGGTGTGCAGCAGCAGTGCCCTGGAGAGACCCCCTGAATGTCAGTGCTGGCTGGGATGAGCCAGATAATGCTCATCTGCTGACTTTGGTTGTCATTTTGCTGTTCCTTCAGCTCAGAGCCCGGCAGTGCCAGGTGAGTACCGTGGAGGAGAAGAGGCATTGCTGGTGCAGGAGCACACCCAGCCACAGCAGGGAGCAGGACAGGAGCGTTCCCATGGCAGGAGAAGGGCAGGCTCAGGGACACCCGGGTGAGCAGAGAGCAGACCCCTGCACCCACATTCCTACTCCCCCAGGAGGAGGCAATTTTCAAACAAGAAAGATTTGCCGAGTGCCATTTGAGCTCAGGGAGGGATCAACCCCATGTGTTTGACATCCCTGGTTGTCCCTGTACCCTTCAGACACCAGCAGCAGCAAGCTTCAGCAGTTTTGGAGTTCAGGTAGCACAGACACAGCTTGTTGGGAGCTCATTCCAAAGTGACATCATTTAGCAACAATTCATAAGAAATAGGTCCCAACTAGCAGCGAGGAGTTGTGCCTGCAGGCAAACAGATGCTGGTTCAAGGCTGTTATCAGGTAAAATGAGTGGGAGCAAAACCTTCTCTGAAGCTTGTCTGTTGCCATGAGAAGAAGCAAACAAAGCAGGGACAAGGCTGGACTCCAGACAAATGAGGCTGCTGACTGAGTGGCACCTCATCCCTGCTGCAGACGAGGATGAGATGCTTCCTTCTGGTGAGGGCTGGGGCTGTGGGGCATCGAAGAGCCTCAGCTCTTGGCAGGCAGCTGCTCCAGCAAGAGGAGCAGATCCAGGGACCCAGCAGTCCCAGGAAGTAAACTGGTGCTTAGATGCTTGCAGAGGGAGAGAAAAGGGAAAAGAAGTTGTGTTTACATTTGCTTCACTTCTGTCTTCTCTCACACTGCACGTGTGGAGCAGCAACAGGAACGTTGGGCACTGCCCGTGGTGGACAGTGCCAGCCATCTCTGCTGTGTCCCCTGTCCCACTCTGCAGCACCATTCCCACCTCTCTGAGCATTCATGCACTGAATTGCTTGAAGCTACAGGCAAGAAGTGCTCCAAAGAAGGCCAGGAATTGAATCTGCAGTGCCCTGGCAATCCCACCACACTCCAGTGGTACTCAGGCATCTCTTAGATGCTCTCTTTGGGTTTCTGCATATTGCTTAACAATTCCAGCTCTGTGTTTTCCACTGAACACGGATACTTGGCTGTTGTTCCACAGTGGTGCTGCACAGCTGTGTTTAGAGAAGCCACCTATGTGAGCTTGGGCCAGGAGCAGCGAGCCAGTGGATGCCCCAGAGGCTCAGAGCAGGACTGGGCCCTGTCTTTAATGGGATTTCAGATTATGGGATATGAAAAACATGACCTGGAAATCACATGAGAGCCAGCTTTCTCATGGGGCATCCAGTCACTCCTGCTTCCAGCTGGACAAGACAAAAGCATCTTTATTAGCATCAAGCAAGCCTGTGTGCCCATCCCTACTGAGAATATTTAACCCTGTGTGCCTTGCCAGTGGTGTTTGTGGTCACATGCTGACCTGTCACACAGCCTGATGAGACCCTCTGACACTGTGGTTTTACATGTAGGACATGAACACGAGTCATGCAACTCCCAAACTGGGTTTTTTCCTCATGAACTCCAATAAAGAGCCGTCACACACTTTGCAAAGACAAAAGCTTGAGGGTTTTCTTTTTGTCTTGTCCTGGGGGCTGTATGAAAGGGGGCCCTATCTAATCCCTGATAGGGAAATTCCTGCTGCAAAGCAAACATGCATGTGCAACTGGCTTTCAGCTGGACACTGAGGAGAGGGAAACATGAACTGGGAAATGGTCAGTAAATCATGGGGCTTTGGAGGTCAGCAAATGCAGAGTTGCATCTGTGACTTGTGAAGGAGCTGCAGGTAACAGGAATGCAGACAGGAATACCAATGTATCATCATGATGTTTGTTTATATGTAACATTGATACTATAGAGCATGGATATTATACCGAAATCAGGCTGAAAGTAGGAAAGCAAATCTCCCTTTTCTTCTCCAAAGTAGTTCATCTGCTGGCCCACACTTGCAGGTGATCACCAGGCTGCTTTGTGAAGGCAAATACAGCTCCTGAGGGGCGAGCCCAGGGCACTGTGACACCTGGGTGCTAGGACAGAACTACTGAAAAAACTGCAGAATAAAAAACAACCCCCGGTTCCTATCTGCTGCCTCATCGGTGACGCTTCCAGCACATCAGCCAGCTGCTGTCTCACTTCTTTACGCCGAGAGATTTGTCCGTTTTGTGACTTTATTTACTCTTTGCATTCTTTTTACCTTTTTGCTGGTAGACGGGAGTTATTAGGAGGCTGGCGAATTTCTCGAGGTCTCTGTGGATTCTGCTGGCCACGGCAGCATCTCGTCCTCTGTCTGTCCGTCTGTCCGTCCGTCCGTCCGTCCGTCCGTCCGTCCGTGCAGCTCGCTGCTGCCGCCTGCTGTAGGCGGCCCCGCACTGCAGCGCGGCTCTCCGCAGCCGCTGGCTCCTCTCCCTCTCCCCGAGCTTCCAGAGCGATGCTTCTCTCTGCTCTCCTCCCCCTCCTCTTCACTTCTGCTCCGGGAAATGTCCCCCTTTCTCCCCATTTTTACCCCTAGTTTCTGCCCAATGAGCAGTTCACACCGAGCCGCAGCGGAGGTCGGTGGTACCGCAAAGTTACAAAGCGGTGGTGCAAATACCTGAAATGTTTTTGAAGCGGTGGTGCAAATACCTGAAATGTTTTTGGGATCGTCAGCAATTCTTTGTTTTCCCGCACGATTTCCGGTTGCATCCTATGCAAACATCTCCCCGTCCCTCTCCCCCTCCAGATGCATTGCTGGAAAGCAGCCTGGCTGTGCTGCCTTCTGCCCACAAGGCTCCTGTCCTGAGCACATTAAACTCATTAAAGTCCCTTCTGATCCAGCAGCCTTGTGCACAGGATGAGAAGCAAAGCCATGAGCGAACAGCTAAGGTGACTTTGTTTGAAAATACCAAAGCTCCTTTTTTCTCTGCCTTTTATTGAGGGAGGGAGAGGCCCCTCTGCTTCCCTCAAGGAAATTCCCCAGAAAGCACAGCTTCAAGAATAAAGGCTCTTCCAGAAGAGTAAGAAAAAAGCTGAAACCTGAGCCTTTGCATCTGAAATTACAGCTGCGTATTTAATTTCTCTGTAATGCAATATAGCACATTTTCTTATCCCTTAGATGCCCACATCTAACAGAGTGTTCCTAAAAATCACTCAGATCAAATGATTACTGTACACCAGGCTTAGGCCATTTGCTATAGTTACGGAATAATCATGGAAATATGGATAGTGGAGCATTTATGGGCAATTTAAATTGAAAAACAGCCATAGCTCTGCTATCTGGAAAAACACTGCTGATATCTGTTCTGTAAAGGGGAGCAGGATGGAACCATCTATAACAGGCAGCTGTATCACAGCGGGTGCAGAGGAAGAAAAGATTGAAGATTAATATTTATTTGATATTATATATAGACTTAATATATTTTTCTGTGTATATAAAAGAGGAGATTGATGTAGGATTCGCATTCTTATTTTACTTGGTTGTCTAACTCATAGGATATCTGGACAAAAGATGGGAGATAGACTGCTATGGATGGGTAAGGTTGGCTCTTTCTCTGAGATTTCTCTGTCTTACTGTTACATGAATAATCTTGAATTTGCAGGGGATGCATATTGGCTTTGGTCTGTTAGATTTGCTCATTTATGTCTCATAAAATTAATACCTGTGTGCATGTACAAGGCAAGAGTAAGCAAGCAATGACATTAAAAAATCAGGTAATGCAAAAAGTCACAGAGTTCCATTGCAGCAGCTCCTTGCATGTTTTATACACTGTCCAGAAATGCAGTTTCTTGACAACTGGGCTGCCACACATAAAAACAACATCTTTTCTACTTTCCATTTTCCACTCAGAGAAATCCCACAAATAATGCTTATTCAATTCCCAGCAGCTTCTGCTCTCCTGACTCAGCCCCCTCTGAAAAACAGCCAGGCATGTACATAACAAAGGATGTCAAATATTAATGCTGAGGGGTTTGCTGCTGATTGTGCTATTAACACGTAGGGAACCATTCATCCTTTCCACATAAATAAACTCTGACTAACTCATTAGAGCTCTGCAAAGTCAGAGTTAACCTGACAATATATTCCTTCATTTCAAAAGGTGAAAATAGGGGAAGAAAAGAGATGTGTGAGCTGCTCTTTAATGGTTCACTGTGCTTGCACTTGGGATTTTCAACCTAGAACAGAACTGTTAGAGAAAGAGGGGGGGAAAGGAAGACAAAAATAAACCCCAGTAATCTTTAAGGTGAACCTGGAGGATGCAGCTCTGAAGTAATGTATTTGGTCCAGTGCTGTCAGCACAGGTCCTGCTGTGCCCCTTAGCTTGGCCCTCACACCAAGACCTCCCATGTTTTTCCACTCAGGACCATTTTTCAGAGTGGTTTCTGCTGGATTAGACATTGAAGCACCCTCTTCTCTTTACATTGAACCCCTTACAGGCCACGGTGCTGCTGATGGATGGCAGCTGACATCCCATCCCCTGGCCTGTCACAGCACACACCAGTGGCACCTTTTAAGAGCAGTGGCTCTTTGTAAGACTGAAGTTTTCAAGCTACAAATAGTTTTCAGCAAAGGCTTTGCCATGATGTTAATTTCCTATTTTTCTAGTGTGGTACAGCCTCTCCAGCTCAGCTTTCCAGCTCAGGTAAGTTGATATCGCCACAGTGATTGCACTTTTGCCCTGAAATCTCAGCATCAGTGGTGTCATGTGGGTTTTAGATTGTTTAGGAGCCCCTTTGGCTTGGAGGGCACAAATACAGATAGTGTTTTGTAGCCTGTGCACTCTCTGAGAAGGCAACAGGACCAACATTCAGGAGAGCAGCTGGTGCTGGGATTTCCTGCTCTTCCACGGGCTGTGCAGCCCTTTGGGTTGCCATGATAAACAGGAGCTCATGTCAAGCAGAAAGTAACAGGCTAATTTAAGGAAAAGAAGTACTATTGTTCTTTGTGAAAACAGAGCCTTAATCAGGAAAGCTCAGAATTTTGGAGGAAAATATGAAATGCATTGAGGTGTTTTCCCCCATTTCTCCTACGTTCAGCAATTCATCTCTCCTTTTCTGCAGCACGTTGGTGATGTGGGTGGCAAGGCTGGAGCTGCAGGAGTTACAGCACCCAGCAAGGCTCTGCTGCTCCCGAGCAGCACTGAGCAGCAGGGCTCACCCAGTGGGTGTCTGTGTGTATCCACACACCCATCCCAGCTGTGGGCACGGAGAGCTTTCACAGACCAAACCCTGACTGCTGCAGGGTTTCACATTGCAGTGTATTCAATGTAAAACCCATTTTTCTCCACTTTAAGCTGGTCTTTTCCCCAGACCAGGCAGCAGCCCTGTCCCTTTCTGGCAGGAGGCAATGTGGCACGGCGTGGCTCTGGCCCTTTGCCATGTGCTCTCTCCTCCTCATTTCTTTTTGGGTCTTGGCAACACAATCCCTTCACAGCAAACCCACAGCACAGAGGACTGACAGCTATTTTATTGATACCTAGATTGATTCCATATGCATTTTATCTAAATCTGCCAGCGATCAAGCAGCAATACCAGTAATTAGACTTAATGCCTGTATAGCTCTTTACATTGTATTTGTTATCTGCATTACTAATCCTGCTTATCAGGTGTAATTGCAGGTGCAATCAAATATTGCCTGGGACTCTCCCTTCTGTTAAGGCCAGATTCTGGCTTTTGTAAGCAAATTTCAGCAGCAGAAGTGGTGGAGGAGGGGGAGGTAAGGGCTGTTTCTGGCTGGACAGCTGTCACCAGCGGAGAGCAGCAGCCACCAGCCTGCTGTCACTGCACACCTTGGAGAGGTGACAACGCCCAGCTCCTGCTGCCACCACCCTGCAGCCCCCAGCCTCAAATCCTGAGCCCTCAGGCTTGTTTAACCCCTGACAGATGTTAAAGCTGGTTTCTCCTGGCTCCTGTCGGGACAAGGACACCTCCAGGGACAGCTCTGCTGGGGCTGCTCACGCAGTATGTGCAGAGGGCTCAGGGCAGGAGGGAGGGACACTCGAGTGTCCCTGTGAGTGTGTGCACCCCACACGTGTCTGAGTGTCTGTGTGTGGAGGGGCCCTGAAAACCACCCTAAAAGCCCTGAGCTGACCCTCCCCTGCTCACTCAGCACCCCGTGGTACCGAGTGCCTCTCACAGCAAGTGCCCGGGCATGTAAGCCATGGCTCTGGCAGAGCCATGAAATATGCATTGTTTGTGTATTTTTAGAGCCGTGCTTTCCCTCTAATTACCTTCCTTTCACTCCAAAGCCTGTGAACCATCCCAGAGGCTGCTCCTTCACCACCTGACTCCTTATTTTGCTTTGTACACCTTCCCCACAGCATCTGAGTGCTGCTGAAGGAGGGTACCCCGCTCTGCCCAGCTCTGCACCTCAGTGCAAGGTTCCCTGGTGTCTGGTTCATGCAAGGAGGCAAAGGAGAAACTGCTGAGGTGGGATAAAAGAGGAAAATGGCTTGATTTTGACTGTGGTGCTCTGCTCCATTCACATGGATTGGCCAGATCTTCCATTCCAGCCTTCTTCACAGTAGGTCTGTGAGCTTTCCACTGTGCTCAGTGAGCTAATGGGGTTAGATCCAGCTTGTGGGGTTAGATCAAGCTTATGGGGTTAGATCAAGCTTGTGGGGTTAGATCAAGCCCTCTTTGCCTGTGTAATCATGTTGATAAGTACACCTTCATGATCAGCCTTTACACAGCCTCCTATTTCCCTGGGATATATGAGCTTATATAATTTTATCCATCTCCATGCCAGGTACTTATTCATTGCAGCTCTGCTTTGTTTTTCCATTTGCTCCTTGCAGCTCTGAGACAGTTGGATTGCTGCAGATTTCATTAATGTGCTCTTTTGAACAGAAAGATGTTAGGCCTCCCTGTCCTGCTGCCTTGGATGTCAGGCAGCCCGTGAGGTGCCCCGCTGGCACCATATGGCACCACGGCAAATGGCTCTGCCTGGCTGAGGTACCTGGATACGGGCAGCAGTGATTTACAGGGAGAGCACAGGAGGGTGCAGAGGTAATTAGAAACTCTGATAATCACAGTGCACTGGCAAAGAACACCTCCCAGATTTATTGCCTCCCTCTCTGTTGGTTCTGCAGTGAGGTTTAATACAGACTTACCCCAACTAGATCTCTGCTGCATGGGAAGCAGAAAGTGGATGCAGGGACCTTTCTGGGAATGGAGACAAGCCCAGCAGGGAGACTGGGGTGCTCATTTGGCCAGCCTGCCACGTCTCTCCTCTCTTCCAATCCATCCTGCAAGTGGAAGGTGACACGAGGCAGAGCAGCCTCCTTCCACCAGCCCCTGGGGTGGAGCTGGGACTGTCCCAAGCCCTTCCCAGGAGATCACAGCGTGAAGGGTGCTGTGCTTCCTGAGCAGGACCCAGGCACGCATCTGACACCTGCAAACAGAGCTCCTGTGATGAGAGGAATTTGAAGTATTAATGAGCTGGAGGACTCAGAGGAGCAGTGACAGGCAAGCAAGCAGTGCTCAGTGGCACGGTGATAGACTGGCTCTTTTTAGCTTTGCCAAGGCCTTGATACTTGGCCTGTAATGTGCAGGAGTTCTGGTAATAATTTGACTTCCGAAGTGCTCCCACATCAAAGTGATCGGTGCACTGTACCCAACACAAAATGCAATTAAGCTAATGTACTGTGCAAGGGAGAATAAAGCTGAACCTCAGAGTTCCAATTTTTATGAGTGGGTGTAACAAAAAAAAAAGATCTGAATTAATCACCTACTGCGTTTTCCGTATGGCAGTGATGCCACCAGTGCAGTCACAGGAACTGTATCAGCAAGCCATCGGATAAACAGAGAATTTACAGGCCCAATTTGGAATGTTGTCAATTATTACAAGCACACCTGAGCTGGAGATTCAAATCAGGTGAGCTGAGGGGGAGCACTAACATACAGGACAGGGAAGAAAGGTAGAGTGTGTGTCTGGAGGAACCCTGGAAACAGCCAAAAGAGTGACATCTCTAGTGCTTATACAGCCTGGAGGGGCCAGTAGTGCCAGAGCTGGCTTACAGGTGGGGAAACTGAGGCACAGAATGGCAAAGTGGCTTTCCAGATGTCACCTGCTGACAGAGGCTGGGTGGGTGGCCGGGTTTTCGTTTCCACTTCTTTGCTCAAGCACAAGGAATTCACACTGCCCCGTAAATCTGCCCCTGATTCATTTCTGGGAAGCCTGTGGATCCATGCTGCTCTGTAGTTTTAGGTTAGCAGAAGCAGCGATGGGAATCCATCAGTGAAAATATTGCTCTCATTACCTGGACTAATTTGGGCACCTCTGCATGGAGAGATGTCGCTGGGTGTGGACAAGCCCCCCATGTGCACTGGGAAGGCTTTCCTAGGAGCTGCATGCTTTGTTCCTCAGTAAGACACCTCCTCATGCTACTGCTTATCTCTTTTAATAACACAGAACGATGGGGGTGGATTTCCAGGGCAGGCTATGTTCCATGCTGCTGTGTCCACATGGTCTCTTTCCAGCACCGAATTGCATGGACAGTAGGATATTTCCTGCTACTCTTCTGGCAACGAACTCGCAAATTATAAACACAAGGGAATTTTAAACAGAACAGGCTTTTCCCAGGATTATGTCTGAAACATGCCCCTTCCCTAGTCCTCCCAGGGAGAGGGGTCTCAAATGTAGCAATGGTCTAAAATGTGAAGTGGAGAGATGAAGGATGCCCAGTCATGCTGGGATTCCCCTCTGCTTCCAGCTAGAAACATTCCTGTATGTCAGCAATTCCTACCAAAAAAAAAAAAAAAAAAAAATCCCCCATGTAATGAAGAACTCTGCTCGAGAGCTGCAACACTTAGACTCTGGGTTGGATTTTATTACCGTGATGAAATTACACAAGCATCGCCTCTCTCCCCCTGCCTGCCGTGCAGCTCCTCGCTCTCTCCCCTGCTCCTCCGCTGCCTCCGCACGCTCCCTCCCCGCGGGCTCCGCAGCCGGGCTGGGGGCGGCAGGGAGGCAGGGGGGACACTCTGGGCTCCCTCCCAGCGCTGGGGCTCCTGGGCCGGGATCCCGGGGCTGCATCATTGGCATGCGGCGCCTGGCAGGACTGCATCAGTGCTAGAGGAACTGCGGGCGCGGAGCCGCGAGTGCCGCACCGCCCCGGCCGCACCGCCCCGGCCGCACCGCGGGCTGCTCACGGTAAGAACCAGGCTCCCTCTGTCCCGCAGAACACCGGGGGACAGCTGGCAGCACGGGGGGCTCCGCGCCGCGCAGGGAAGAGAAACTAAAGCAAAAGATGCCGCTGAAAAAGGAGATGCTCAAGGGTGCAGAGTTGGGATGGATCGGTGGGAGCTGTAGGGACGGGGTCAGGGTAATGGGGTTGAAGGGGTTGAAGGGGTCAGGGCGGTTGTGAATGATTTAAACCAGCCCCGCTATGCTGCCGTCGCTCCCTGCTGTCAGCCCTGTCAGCCCAGGAGCTGCTGCGCTGTAGAGTTGTAACTTGGGCTGGAGCAATTCGGAGCAGAGCGCTCCCGGTGGGTGTTCCGTCCGCGGTGGGCTGCCGGGGAGAAGGAGAAGGTGCTCGCCCGGGGGCAGGGGCTGCCGTGCCCGCATGGAGCTGGGTGGGACGGGGGGTGGTGGCACCCCGGGGCCGCGTGTGGCTGTGGCGGTGCCCGTGCGCACCGAGCCGAGCTGTCCTGCGCCGCCAGCACCCGCTGCCACTGTCCCCCTTCTTCACCATCCTCCCCACGAGAGCTTAACTGCAGCCAAAGGTAAAACTGCAGTTAGTCTCCTCTTAGGAAGGGTTAAACCAAGCCACAGAGAGAAAGCAGTGATCTGGGAGCTGGCAGGGCGGGCTCTGAACGGCGGGATGCAGGTGCTGTGGTGACAAGTTCCCGTGCGTGTGTGCATGCCCACAGCACACCCTGCAACACACCCAGGCGCACATCTCTGCAGGGACCATTCTTCTTTTAGAGGACAAGTGTTGTTCAAGGGAAAATTTTATTGCATGTGTCAAACTGCAGCAATATGATCCATGACACCGAGATCCCATTAAAAATAATGGGTAAAAAGTGGCTCTGCAAGGATATTGCTTGTCAGGGATGACCTCGTCGAGAGAAAAAAAGGAAAAGAGTAACAGCCTGATGGTGATAATGTGCAGGGGAGGAGCATGCAGTGCTCCGTGTGTGCCGAGGGGGATCCCTGACTGTTTAGGTCGGACACTTGTAAGCACACACTAGAGCTTATGGGGAATTCCTGCCTTGAGAGTAGAAATTTCTGGTAGGATGAGAGAAAGCCGTGTGTCTGAAATGTCATGAAAATTGCTGTTTCATGTCTCTTCTGTGTCCCTGGTGCTATCACTTGGGGGAAGGGAGAGGAAAAGGGTTAATCCTCTGGCTTACTGAGCCAGATATTGAACATACAATAGTGCCAGACGGATCATCCCAGGCACTGAGCCTGATGTCTGCTGCTCGTTTGGGAATACACCTTAGGCCTCTGCCCTAAATGGCACGGGCTCCTAACGCTTCATGCAGTGGGATGTCCATGGTCAGACTCCTACAGGACAACCTGGAGGAAGGAGTGGGAGCAGAGGCAGCATCCATGGCTTCTTTGGATTCTTTGTCACAATAGAAAAGCCCTCTCCATCCTCCAGCAGAAAGAGGAGGGGAGCATCTCCCTTCACTGTAAGAGGCTACCACAGGTAGCAGCACCTACACTGGGGCCCTGGGTCTCCGGAGTTCCAAGAGGTCCCACTTAGCTCCTGATGCTTCTCCTCCTCAAGGCCCTGCTGTGAAAGGCATGTCCACCACTGTTAGATGAACTCAGCTGGAGATCAGATCTGCAAGGGCACCTTAGGTTTTCCTATCACAATTTTGCAGTTGCATAATGTGGGTGCTGGGGAACCCTTTGGGAGCATCAAAGCCAGAACCAGAAAGCAGCTGACAGGAGACAGCCTTCCACTTCAGCTTGCCAAATTCTGAGAGGTCTGTCCCATGAAGCAGCTTTTTGTACCTATTTATGTTCTGGAACATCTTTATATGAAAGCCTCTGGTACCTGACAACTTCTGATTGAAGGAGCTGAGCTGCAGGTGGAAGCCCCCTCAGGTTCTGAGGCAGCCCCCAACCTGCAAGCACAGAGCTGGGTGCTTCCCAAAAGTCAGCCCTGCACCTGCAGATGATTTCTGCCAACCTGGCTGTGTGTCTGCAGGGCGGGTGTGGGCCCCAGCTTCTGACACCACAGTCAAAGTGTGAAAAATTCCACGAGGAGAGGAAGAGCACCTGGGCTGGTACGTGCAAGAGTTTAGTTTAGCCTGCACCTGCAGGGAAAAGGCAGGATGCTTAAGATGCATCCCTTTAATGCTCTCCATAACCTCTGTGCTGGGAGCACTGCTTTGCTGAAATGAAGTATGAGAGATGAAAAAGGCAGGAAAATTCCCCATGATCCATGGTGGTGCTGTCCCACCTGTATAGCACACTGTTGGGCAAAACCTGGTGAGACAGGTCTGGTTTTGAGGCTCATCCTGCAAGTGCCACAGCTCCCTTCCTTGCCTGAGCCAAATGACAGCCCTCATGTCCTGCCTTCTCCCCTCTGAGCTGTTGTGGGTGGCTTCTTCCTGGCCACCAGGTCCCAGGGTTGATAACAGTCCTGCTGGGGAAGCCCAAGCCAGCCTTGAAAATCCTCTTCCTGCATCGTCAAGCTGGCAAATTGATTTTCCAGATCATGAGCTGAAACTCTGAAATTGTTCTCTTCTGAAGAGATTATGGAATTACTCCTGTGCTAATGAATGCTTTAATGTTACGGTGACTAAAGTCCCATAAGGACTTAAACTGCCAATAAAAAAAAAAAGGCGCTGTAGGAAAGGGGAGCCTGTGGTAGCTGTGTCAGACCTCATTTCACCATCTGGGGAAGAGGAGAGGAGGAAAACGAGAGGAGGGTGAGAAGAGGAGCTCAGGAAAAGGAGGAGAGAGAAAATGAGGAGAGAGGTGAGGTTTGTCGTGGTCTCCCAGGAAGCTGCTGAATCCATCAGGAATCCCTCCTGCAGCTCCCCACCTTATCCCTCCATCTCTGAGTGCAAGCAGGGAAGGTAACATTAACTATAATTAGTTAACTATTCCCTTTTCACCATCTCTTTGGCTGTACCCTCTGGCAGCAGGGATAACCCAGCTCCTGGTGACCCAGGGCCCAGGGTGGGCGGCAGAGACAGGTCACTATTCCCGGGTCCTGGGGCAGGCTGCTGTAAATCCCATGGGATTATCCAAGTTTAGCACTTCCCTCTGCCCTCCTGCTGCGTTGCTGTCAGGCTCTTACGGCACCATGACACTGGTTTCCAAATATACTGTGAGAAAGTATATTCCCTGACACCCCCAAAAAGGAGTTTGCCATTTATTAGGGAGGAAATGTGCTTCTGGCCATGAGTCTGCACTGGTCCTGCTGGTGTTCACAGAACAGTCTCACCTCTGCTTTACAAACCCTGATTTTATTGCACTGTAGCTCCATGGGTTAGAACCAGGTTGTCCCAGATTTGAGCAAGAGCAGAGTTAACCCCTAAGATGGGATGGGGAAGCAGTGCAGGGAAAACGCCTCCGTGCCACAGGAGCTGCAATGCAAGGGGAAGGCTGGTCTATATTTAGGTTAAGGGCTCTGCACAGAATGGCTAATCCTCTTTTCATGAATTATCCAGGGGATTAGACAGCTTTAAACTCCCCCAGGCCTCCCTGGCTGCAGCCAGGCTCGCTGGGAGCCAGTGGGGCACTGGCTGGAGGGAGGGAGGGAGATGCCAGCAGGTTGCTGATGAATCATTTGGCTGCTGCCAGCCTTGCCAAGCACTCCAAGAGGTCACCAGGGGCCCAGACGCAGAGTGACACACGAGTGACGTGCAAGGCGAAAGGGAACATCCCAATTAGGAAAGAACATGGAGCTTTATAAATAATTGCAGAGACGAGGAGCATGGCAGCAGGTAGGAGGAGGGACAAGAGACCCGAGGCAGCAGTTTTCCAAAGTGTAATATCCTCGCTAGACTTTTCCAAGCTGTTTCTCTAACCAGAAAAAGGGATGCTTTTGGAACTGCAGCTGATACATCCGAGATGCTCCAAACCCACCTGCTTGGGCTGGCTCTGCAAATGCGATTCTGGGGATGCGAGTCAGGTTCATCTATTTGGAGTGCGAATGGATCACTGTCAATACTCCATTAAAATGTTGAAGGGAGGCCAACAGCACAGCTCAGGGACAGTGAGGGGGTGGGGAGGAATGGGATGCAAGCAGGGAGGCAGGCTAGACTGCACCAAAACCTGAATATTTCACTCTGTTATGGAGCAACTGCCCATAGCAGATTTCTGCTCTTGACCTAATGCACAGCTGTTAGAAACAAAAGGAGTCCTGTCACTAATCTCACTTCGGGGGCCCATAATGTCACAGAAGAGACATTCTTGTCACCTCTGCGTGTGGGTCTTGGGACAAAGCTTTGGTGGAGAGATGAGTGAGAAAGGCTCAAGTGTGCACGCTGGTCTGTGGCTGACACCCAGCTCCACAAGGATGACCAGGGGGCACTTCCTCCTTGTGCAGTGGAAAAACCCAGCAGGAAGGATCAGTTCATGAAACAGGAACAGAGTCCTTGTGTCCTAGCTGATTTTCTGTCCATGGGTTTGTGGTGGGGCCACTCTCTTCCTTCCCTAATCTCTAGAAGGTGGGGTCTAGCTCTAAGCCAGTATCGTTTGCCTTCCTTCACTTGGTTTTCCAGGCTGTAACTAAAAAATCAGTGCAGGGTTTTAATTTCCCCGAGTCTCTTCACATTTTACTGCTGCCTAGACATCTATCCACCTTGCCCTGGAGTTACATCCCCCTGGCCCTGTGGACCCTCACAGTACAGCTCTTATCCCCCAGACTCACCCTGGCCACCCTTGTCTGGACTGTGGAAAAATCCGTTTTATTCATGGGGAAGTTGAGTGCACCAAGGCATTTTATTTCCTCTGCATTTAAATCAATTTATTCTATTCTCTGCTGCTTATCCTACATAACCTAAATCAGGATTTTGACCCTGCTGTGTTTTCCCCTGCCCAGAACTGGGACAAATTGAAAGCCTTGTTCTGCTGTTCAGCATTCCCTCTTTTACTCACATCATCTAGAGGATGCTGTTTAAATAATGTCAGGGGAGTCTGAGTTGAAGAGGGAATAAAAGAACAGCCTCCCAACTCACTGCTAGGATGGGGAATTCTGTGGTTAGCCCTGCAGCTCCTACCTTGCCCAGACACACAAGCAGAGTCATTATCAACCCTGGCTTGTTTCTGCCTGTGAAGGCAGAGCTAGAAATCACTGGAAAAAGCCTGGGTGGAAGAGGGAAAGCAAAGAAGCGAAAGACCAGGGAAAGTCTTTGCCTTTAATGTGAGCTAATGTCTTTCCTCCCTGCGTGGAACATCCTCAATTTCCTGTTTAACTTAAAGTCAACACATCTGTCATGTTAGCATCGCCCGCTGCCTGGTTTCCCCAAGCCACCCCCTCCCATCTGCTCTCGCTGCTGCCTCCAGCCTCCCTCCCCTCCCATTGCTCCCAGCCTGGGGGTGTGTGCGTGCCGTGGTGTTTTCTGCTGGCTGATGGACTTTTCCACAGCTCCTGCTTCAGTACCTGGGTGTGCTCGCAGCGGGATGATCGGCTTGGCTTGCAGAGCATTTACTTCTAATCTCCGGCTTGTGACATCCTAGCAGAAAGGGGCAACCCTTTCAGGAGCAGCTCCACGGGCTAGAAAGAGGGGAGATGGCTGGTGAATGGCTGTGATATTTCCTAGTTCTGGTAAGCAATGATGCTTTTCTCTTTGGTCCCTTTCTGGGCAATCAGTCCAGATGCGAAAGTAATAGGGCTTAACGTGGTAAAAAAGCAAAAGGAGGGAGCTGAAAAAGAGACAGAAAAAAATCCCAGTGAAGCTCGTTTGGCTTGTACTGAAGCTTTTCCAGGGGTCAGTGCTCATGAAAGCAATTTAATTACTGTTAAGTGAGAGGCTGGGAATCAAGCAGATCCATGTGTGTGCCTGGGCAGTCAGACCAGCTCTCACTCACAGGCAGATCCCTGTATATTTTTTCCTTTGTGATTTCCAGCTTGGTGCAATGTTTTCCATGGGGTAGTCCAGTGTGAGCTCCTACCTGAATGCTGCTTTTTCTGCCCGGTGCTTGTTACTGCAGGAGTTGTGGGAAGTCATTCATAAATTCCTGCCCTAAGTTGATGCATAAAGCCTCTCAGCTTTCCTGATAAACTACCTCCTATCCTGAAGTCTAACTGCATTTTTCACTGAAAGCAGTCCCCTGGGTTCTGCCAGTGGCTGATACAGAGAGAGGTGCAGATAAAGATGTTTGGAAGGAAGAGGGTCTCACAGGGCACTCTATAAGGACCCATGATCTGTCTGGTGTCCTGGACATTGGATTACTCCAAATGAGAGGTTTGCAAGTCAGTGTCTCACGGGATTCTCAAAATAGGTGTCCTGCATCTTAGTCGAGTGACAGCAGAGCTCTTATACCAGGGATGAATTTAGGGCCCTTGTTTAAAGAGGATCAGGGAATAATAAACCTAAGAGCAGCCTCTGCAATCTGGCTGTATTGAATCTGCAAAGGTCTGTACATAACAGAAAAAACAGAGAAGAAATGTAGCAGTGAAGCTCTGGCAATTTTTATGACAGGTTCAAAGATATGACCTTCTTGACAGACCTGTGTTTCACCCAAAAACTGGTGCAGAATTTGGTTTAGGGATACCAAACCAATTTTTTTTTTCTAGATTTATTCATGACAGGCAGAATTAAAAACTAGTTCTGGAGAACATTTCAGAGATGCCTTGTTTATAAAAATATTCCGCTCATGATGTATTCATGCAGAAACCTCCACTTGCTAAAAACTCACGCATTTCCTACTCTTTGATGTTAGATACTGTGACACTGAGAGCAGGGGACTTTGGGGTTTGTGATTATTCTAGAGAAACCTAGAAGTTTCAAGCACCAGCTATATTAAATCTAAAGAAAAAGATCCTCCTCTCTTCAGCAGCAGGTTTTGTCTTGGAGTTTTGTTTCAAATGTGTTTCAGGGCGACAATCTTTTGTACCAAATCTGTGTGGTAAACAGGGGGTGAAGAGAACACAGGGAAGTGGAAGGGGCTTTGCATGACTAAATCCCAGCACTGGGCAAGAAGGAGGGAGTGCAAGTGCAGGAATTGCCCAATTTGTTGTCTTTGGGGGGTTGATAATATGAGGGAATCACCTTAGAGAGGACAGCTTTAGTGTCCTTTAACCAAAACACCATGGTTTGTTTCAAAAGGCTGAAAATCCTTCATTCCACGTTTCCTGGAGTATTGCTTCTGAGCACCAGAAATGTCTATAAATTATTTTCCTTGTTGAATTATCTTCTAAAACCTGCAGTAATGTTGATGCCAGAGTATCTCTGCTGTCACTTTGATGTTGTGTGCACTTCTCCCACATTCAGTCTGAGATGCTGGCCAGTGGTGACTGTGCTTTCCTGTCCCTCTGCAGTGCTGCCTGGCACAGTTAATTTCCCCTGTTTAATTAATGGCTCTGTAATATTTATAAAGAGAAAAACCTCATACCCATCTGTGATAACTTTGGTGCTTCTGCCAAGATGAAATTCTAGGGCCAAATGAATATTACAATATGCTGGATATAGAGATGTTTATAACGTCCCAAATTTCCTGAGCCATCCTGATTTGATAATGGGGAATTGAAGGACTGATCCTAAACTCTTTGTTTCTGGATAGAAACAGAATTGAATGTGCTAGAGTGTTAATGAATGTTATTACTTTAATTGAATTTTGGTCTTTTCTAATGGACATTTGGGTTATAAAGGATGGATTTCCCTTGCGAAAAAAAATCCATTTGGTGAGAGCAGGGAGTCATATGGCATCTTAAATGAAGAATAGTCCAGATCATTCCTGTGATGGCACTTGGCATCAGTCATCATCTCTTCAAGACAAGGTAATCAAGAAGATGGAAGACGAAACCTGTCCCTGCCAGAGAGACTTCCACATTATTTGATTGAAATTGGAATCCTGTCACCTCATGCTTGTCTCTCCAGATTTTTCTTACCACATCTGCTAAATTACCACCAGCTATTTGCGTTTTAAATGAGGGCTTCCTCCCGCACACCCCATCTGCTCAGCCTGTTTGTTCTCCCCGTGCAGTCACGACTGAGTGATCATGGTTATGGCACAGGAAACTCACTGGTGTTGGGGGAGAAGGAAGTGACGTGGCCTGGCAGATTCCCTTGGCTGTGTTGAATTCAAAAGAGGAGCTGGGTTAAAACTGAGGGAAAAACCTCTTATGAATGAGATTTAAGGCAGGGCAAGGGAGCTGGGAAGCTCAGGCCACTTTGAGGACAATTCTTCTCTTTTTCTAGTGCCACCCCAGGGAATCTTAACAGATGTCAGAGTATCCAATATCTAAGCTCACCTGGGCATGTTCTTGACTGCCCTAATGCCAGGGAGGTGGAAGAAATTACAGCTTCTCTGTAATTCACTTGAAATGTGAGAGTACTTCAAGTATTCTAATCTCCCTCATTAAAGTTGGAGGGGCTACAGGTTTTCAGAGGTGTTTCCTGCTCACCTTAGTGTGTCAAACCTGGAGATATGAGTACAGATAGAGAGGGCTGTGGTAGAGACCTACCAAGCTGTGATGTGGAGGGGACAGTCAGTAGGGCTGCTGACTTATCCTCTCAAATCCCAGACCCAGGCAACATCAGAAGTGACCAAGAGAAGCCAGGTACAGCTCCAAGATGCCTCTTGGAATGAAGTTTGTGTCAAGCCTGGTGCTGGGCAGGCTCCTCCAGGAGATGCTGCAGGACTGAGAGGGCTCAGCTCTCACAGATTCAGTGTTTCCAGTCAAACTCGGTGTTCTGCTGTGCTTCACAGCAGCTCTTGTGGAGGATGAGATGGCAGGGAGCTGGAATTCAGCAGCTCCTGACTGGGAGATGGATGGATTTGTTCAAGCCCGGGTTCCCACCGTGCTGCCAGCACAGCAGCTGCCTCCTTGGCCTCCCACCCTGCCAGGCTGGGAATGAGAATTGTGGTGTTCTCTGAGCACCACTGCAATATGGAGATTTTCCCAGTCCTGGCCTGGGGATAATCCCTGTGGGGTGTTCCGTAAAATGTAGAGGGTGAATAGATCCCTGCAGGGTATTTTTGACTATGGGGAAAGTGCTGTGGGAGCCAATCTGCTCCTGCACATGATCTGCTTCACTCCCCTCCTACTCTCGAGGTGCTGCAGTGGTAAACTGAAGACAGGTCCTCTGTCAGGACACAAGGGATGTCTCAGGGTTTGCTCCCACCATATCGCTCCAGGCAGCAGGGGAAAACCTGCCTCCTCCAAGGGACATTTCTCTTACCCTTTGCGGCAGGTGGTCAGGCTGCTGCAGATTAACTGCTGTAATTACTGCAGCTTACAGGTTCCTGACCTCCTGAACTTACATCCAAGCCCTTCTCAGGCATGCAGGACTCTCCTGCTGTTGCCCCTCTGCCTTGACACTCGGAGGAGACCCCCGTGGAGGAGGTGGTGGTGACCTCTTTGAGGAGCCTCATGAGTAGTGATGTCCCTCCATCAAGCCCAGTCACACCTTGTGCTGCAGCTCCTGAGTCACACTCTTCCCTGGGGAGGAGCTCATCTGGGGTATCAGGTTAGAGGCAGATCGAATTGGATGCCTCCCTGAGGATGATTGAGGGTTTGGGGGACAAGAATGGAATTATGCAAAATTCTTCTCCAGCTGTACTTGGCACAGAGGGTGCGTTGCACTGGACACTCCTACTGATGGATAAAAGTTCTTTTAGATTTACAAACTGTCCTGGTTGGTGGGTCCTGATGTTATTCTCAGGGCTGTAAATCCACTAAAACAAGTAAAATTTCTCTGGATTTATACCAGAATAGGAGATAGATGGGCTACTATGAGAGATATGGCACCTCATAATGTACTAAACACAGAAAGTGATAATTCTGCTCTCTACACAAAGTCCTGGGCTCTCTCTGCCCTGATAGATGGGAGGTAGAAGAAGAAGAGGTGATTAGGGCTCCTGGCTGCTTGGGCCCACAAGAGGCGTGGGCTTTTTACAAAATGGCAACTGGTTCTCAAAGGCTTTCAGCCCACTTCAAAGGAGGAAATCTGACCCAAATTCCTCTCATTTGCTTCCACTGAAAGTCAGAGTGGGAGCCAGTGGGATCAGCCATTTCTTGTGGGGTTAATTTGTCCTTCTGCACCCCCACACCACAGGCACACGCAGCCCAGTGCATTTCAGATGTTTTATCAGCACTGTTTCATTGCAGCGATCTAGCGTGCATTAATTATAAGCACGTGTAAATGAAGTGTTAAATGATTTATAGGCAGACCCAGATTGAGAAATCCCAGTGGTTTCTTCTCTTGATGTGTAGCCGCTGTTGAGAAAGTCAGACTTCCTGGCATAGAGGAGGAGATGAGGAGTCTTTTGCAATTCAGACCCAAAATTGCTGGGCTTGGTGCAGGCTGAGAGCCCAGGCAGGCTGTGACCAGCAGGAAAGGAGCAGGGAGCCCATCTCCAGTGGGGCCAGCACATGCATGACAAATCCTGCTGCCAGCACCGCCAGTCACTGGCCCTCTGGGGACTGTGGTGGGACACCCTGGGGAAGATGGGGAATGCCTTTTGCATTCTCAGAGCCAAAGGATGGGAATTAAGAACAGAGTAATTTTAATTAATCTGGTACTTATTATTTATCACTAATTGGATATGCTTTTGGTGCTTTTTTTTTTTCTCCTCCTCTTAGATAAGAGTGTTTAGGGTTGGTTATTACTATCTATTTAAAATTCTAGCAGGAAAAGATCCTTTGTTCTTAGGAGCTCAGACATTGCAAAATCATCAAGTTGCAGAGCTCAGGGGCTCTGGTAGGAAACATTCATAGACCATTTCTGACCAGAAAGCATTTGGTGTTTTGACACGATTTTGGGAAGTCAAGCATGACTAAAGTGGGTCACTTTGGGGTCTCTCCCTAAGGCTTTATTTCCAAGCAACCCTCCTTAAGTGGGATGGCTACCAACAGAGTTTGTGCTGAATGCTGCAGAGCCAACAGATGATGTCCTTTCAACTCCTGTAATCCCTCTGACACACACTGAACAGGCACTAAGGGAATGAGGAAAGATTAGGAAAAGCCTAATTTTGCCCCAGCACACACCCTGCAAGTTCTCCAAAGCCCTGCCTGCTTTAAAATCAGAGAAAAATGGGAGAGAGCTCAAGTCCTGCTGACTCACAATTACAGGGCGCTGAGCACAGCAATTTCCCAGCCATCAGTAGGAAAGGAAGTAAGATTTACACCTGGAAAGCGTCAGGGAATTTGGAAGGGAGGAATGAAAAATAAGGTGCTTCAAAGCCATGCTGTTGGAAAGCTGTCACAGCTCAAGCAGAAGGCTGAAACGGGGCTCCCGTTTTGCTTTCTCCACAGCAAATTCATAGAGGAGGCAAGTTCTCAGGATGGAGAGAGGCTGGGTGAGGATGAGAGCCCTCACCCCCCTCGCCAGTTCTGTGCCAGGCAGCTGCTGCTGGTCCCTGCTGTTCCAGGCCACGCAGCTGATTAAATATTGAAAGGGCTTCGTTGTTGTTGCTTGAAAAGCTTCTGTCTGGATGAAAATGAAGTTATGTGAGGACAAGTTTGTGCTGGTGAAATTAGTCTCTGTTTGAATACATCTGGCCATACCATACAAACAGACCCAAAATAGCTCTGTGGGTTTTTACGAAAAGCCACCATCAGGACGTGGGTTTGGGTTCCTCCTTTTCAGAGCCAAGGTGTGGGAGTGCTCAGGGAGGTGGGGATTGCAGATGGGGGTCAGGCTGAGTTCTCAGAGACCCTGTGGCATCCAGGGGCTGTTGCAGGTGCTCAAAGGCTGGTTGTGAGGAGAGGCAACACCTGAGGTCTGTGTGTTCACAGAACAGCTGCAGGCTCAGCTCCCACACACCCCCGAAACCCTGGGAGAGACAGTGATGGATGGGGGTGCAGGCAGAGAGAGGGGAGGGGAAAGGGATTTGTGATGAGTTATAGGATAAAGGCAGGGGCAGGAGGAGAGCTGGGATTAGAGGCAGGGGCCAAAAGTGTGGGAGATTGGGAGGGTTGATCTGTGGGCTGGGACTGTAGGGAGTGCCACAGCAGCACAGCTTGGCCTGAGACACTTAGTCACTTTATGCTGTCAGAAAAGACACGTTTGAGCAGGAAAAGGAAGCTCCCTTCATTGTCTGAGTGTCCAAAACAGGCATGCAAATCTGCCCTGTGATCAAAGGAAAACTTTGGAAAAACGTCTCTGATCTCATTATTTTAAGTATAAACAGAGAAAAGATATCAACTTGATTAAAATGCTGCTGTAATCTGCAGAGATGCTGGATAATCTGTCCTGAAAGTGCCAGGCCACCCAGCAGGCAGGGAGGCCTTCCAGCCTGGGGGAACAGCACAGGCTGGGTAAAGAGGTGCTGGTCCCTCTGGGTCATGTGGAGGTTCAGACAGAGGAAGGAGAGACGGGATTTCCATCCTTCCTGCAAGGGGAATTTAGTCCTTGCATTGGACTGCATTTATTTTAATACATAATCATCGCTGAGAATTGGTTTCTGGTTGTTTTATCTATAAACTAGGTCAAATTTTGCCATAATTTTATGAAATATTTCTAGAGTTTGATGGTAGCATCCTATGAGAGAGAAGTCTGTAGAGATGCCTGTGAGTAAAAATGCAAGCAAAGCTTTGCTTACTCACAGCCTGAGCCAACTGGCCAACATTTGCTAAACAAAACAAGGCTTTTTTTCCCAATGGTAAGGAAAAAAGGGATCATATTTATCTTCCTTGCTCAGACTAAGGTGGTATGTCTGCAGCAGAATTTGCGTTTTCATTCTTCTTTGGACCTAATTGAAACTTGATTTCAAAAATTACATGAATCAGTTCAGTTTATGGAAGTCATTAAGCAGTTCATAAATGGTTTTTTTAGTGTTTCATGACAACTGTTAATTGCATTTGATTAGAAGAACATAGTCACAGCAGGGCTGATGGATGGATTCTCATCTGAGCAAATCTGGATTAATCTATAGCCCTAAGGCTGTGATCCATAACATATTTGAAATCAAATTAAAAATCAAGACTGCTATTAAAATGGGATGTGTGTTCATGGGGAAAGTTGCTTGCTATCATTTTGGTATCTTCTTCGTTCTTTCAGAGCATCTAGTGTAGCTCTTCAATTTCAATTATTTTTTCATAATTATAAAAAAGTTTTTTACACTGGGAAATATTCCACCTGGAAGATTTCCAAAAGAAAATATTTCTTTTGACATTTAAAAATCCAGTTCTGAAATGGTTTTTAATTCCTACTAGACTTAGATAAGCCATTTGATTAAAAAAACAATCCAGAATTTCTGTCTCCCAACAGTGTACTGAAAAATGCAGGACCTTGTTGTAATTTTTTAATTAACTATTGTTCAGGGTATTTTTTCCCTCCTACGTGCTATGAAATAATGCCATGATTTTGGCAGGCTTACAGCATCTGAGCCCATGTGGCTCAGCAGAAATGCACGGCAAGTAAGGAAGCAAATGAAGGCTGTTACATCTGTGCTACACAAGGTCTTCCCTCAAATGGGAAGGAATGCCCAGCCTGCCACCCCCACAGGTTGGAATTAAACCCCTCAGGTAAATAGATCAGTTCAGAGCAGACCCTCCCCAGGGGTTTTGATCTCCTGTACATCTTCCTGAATGAGAGGATTTTCCTCTTTTAATGCTTTCGAAACGCAGCAGCCCGAGGGCTGTGGGATGGGGGCTCAGAGCCCCATTAGAGTCTGTGGCACCTGAATTACAGGAGACGACCTTTGTCTTTTCCCAATTAATAAGTGTAGCTCTTGTTCAGCTTCTTCCTTGAATCCGTCCTTTCTATCAGTGTGTGGGAGGAACGCTTCTGTGGAGGGATCTCCCCTGGATGGGAAAAGCTGTTTAGCTGCAGGAGAGGTGGCGCAGGGCTTGGGGCCATCCACCCACAGATATCCACAGACACCCACAGACACCCACAGATATCCACAGATATCCACAGACACCCACAGATACCCACAGATATCCACAGATACCCATAGGCACCCACAGATATCCACAGACACCCACAGGTATCCACAGACACCCACAGATATCCACAGATACCCATAGGCACCCACAGATATCCACAGACACCCACAG
>VZRO01007925.1:1364660-1380003 GCA_013397915.1 Daphoenositta chrysoptera
AGACACCCACAGGCACCCACCATCACCCACAATCACCCACAGACACCCACAGTCCCCCACAGGCACCCAGAGACACCCAGAGGCACCCACAATCACCCACAGTCCCCCACAGGCACCCAGAGACACCCACAGGCACCCACCATCACCCAAAATCACCCACCATCACCCACAGTCACCCACAGGCACCCACCATCACCCAAAATCACCCACCGTCACCCCCTTTCCCCCGGACCTGGCAGGGCTCTGCGGCTTCTCACCCTGGGAGGTGGCAGCTGCTGGGTCCTGCCCTCTGGGGTATGGGGATAATGGAGCTGCTGCCCTCATTAACTCTGGCAGCCGCTGCCGAGTTAATTAGCGGGCAGATATAGGATACCAGGCATTACTAATTTGTCCACAAATGCAGCTTGGAGCTGAGTGGGTTTGGGGTGAATTTCATCCATCCTGCTGTTGGCAAAAATAATTTTCAATTTCTGTTTCAAAATGTTTCAAATTCCTGTTTGAGCTGGAGATGCTTCTGCTGTTTCCACTGTGAGGTTCCACCATGATGTTCAATCTACGTGAGATTTCAGTTCAGAGTCTTTCTACATGGCTTCATTTCACATCCATCTGGCCCTGTTTGCTCAGGTCTGGACTTGTGCCTTGCCCTTGACAGGCGTGGTCATTCAGGTTTCATCTCCTCACCAGGAAGGGAAATCTTGGTTGTTCCAAGTGAGGGAGATCCAGTTAAGCATGAGAGGCTCCTGAGAGGTGCCTAGAAATAATTCATTTACTGTGGTTGCAGAAGCAGAGGCTTGTTTTGACCAGCCACGTGTGGTTAAAGCACATAAAGGCAGAGATCTCCCAGGATCCAGCTGATATAGAAAGGACAGGCAGGACCCTCAAAGCCTTTAGTAATTTCACAGGGAGCAACTGTCCAGGTTTGCATGAACTTGGCACATCCCAGTGAGAATTCCTGTCCTTGCAGCTGGAAAAGAGCTGTTACCAAATGTTCATTACGATAGTAACCACTTAGCCATTGGCTCGTGGCCATGGCACGGTCTGTGTATCTGCAACCCCATTTCCTGCCAGTTCCGGGTAGGCAGATGTTTTCTTTGGGAGTGTTATGGAAATTGTAACTGCTTTGGATTGGGATATTGTGCCTGTGTTGTGTCTGCTTTCATCAGATGCTCCTTCTACAGGACATCAGAGATAGCATCTGAGTGAGTGACAGAAAATGGGTGGGGTAAAAAGGGAGAAAGGTTGAAAATGGAGTTACCTGTTAGTTACTACTCAGTTACTCATCACAGAGGAGGGGTTTCCGTGCATGTATCCTCAGTGGCTGCTGAGTCAAATGTGCATATCACACTTTACCAAACAAGCCTGTTCTGCACCCTTCTGCAGAGCCTTTCTTGCTTGGAGATGGAGTCAATTACCGTGCATGTATTTACCCAGCCCGAGGAGCCTGCCTGGCTCCCATCTATATTTCATCAGCCCAGCACTCCCTGAGGCTTGCAGCACTTTGCTCTGCCTGCAGTGAAGGGCTCCTCCACTGCAAAAGCAACAATGACTCAAGAGAAACGCACAGACAGATGAAGTTCCCTGGATTTAACATCTCCTGGCAGCCTTGGCCTTATCCCCTTAACACTGGGTGGCATTTGGATGCTCTTTTCAGCAGCCAGGTACCAGCTGATGTTTAATCTACCTGCCACTGGGCTGATGTAGAGAACAAGCTGCTCCTCACACCCTATGCAAGTTGGAAACCAAGAGCAGCACTGAGCCCCTCCTGCCATGCTGTGGTGTCTTTTCCATCTTTAATTCGCAGGAGTGTTAAAGCAAGGTCTCTCAAAACTTCTGGCTCAGTGGTACAGTCAGCGCAGGCTCACACTCACAGGTTACTGCCAGCAGTTTGTCTTTGATTTTCAGCAACCCCAATGATGAGGTTTCTGTCTATCCCCTCAAAATCCTGTCCTTCAGCCCCAGAAATGTTGCTGTCAGGAAGCTTTGTCTAAATTTCAGCATCAGTTTGAATTTCAGGCTTTTGCATCTGCTGCAAATGTCCCAACACCCCTGGGTCCAGCTGGACACCATCCAATGAAGTCAGTGGGTTCCTGGAAAAGAGAAACTCCCCATCTCTCTTTGAAAAACATGTTCATTCCTTCCAGTCAAAGAATGTTCATCCAAAAATTTTATTCTCAAAAGAAAAGGGATCTGTTCTGGACAAATTAGAAATGTTTGAGAAGCAGATGTTTCCTTTTTTCCATTTACACTGAAAATTACTGAACCCACTGCAGAACTTTGAATCCTCAGAGAAAACCAGCCAAATTTTCAAGAAAAATATTACTTATGTGAAGAAAAAGCATTATTAGCACCTCTTTTTTCATAGAAAACCGGTCTATTTTTTGATGCTTTTTCCTGCTTTATCAGCTTGATGAAACAGACAAGCAAGGAGTAGAAAACACTTCAGATTGATTTTTTTAACCTTGAAAGTTATTCCCCTGATTTCTAGTAGATTCCCCATTTTCTAGGCTCTTATTCAGAATCATGTGGAAGAAACAATGTCTGTTCCTCTCAGCAGGACTGTATTTTTAGAAGGAATGCAGAAAACAGAGGTGAGGTGGTTTTTCTTCAAGTAACATATGGGCTTTCCAATGGTGATCCCATTTTTATATTATTTTGATTTTACTTTAGGCTGGAAATACTGTGGGTCTTGATGGTATTTGAGCCCATCTGTGCCCATGTGTGATTTCTTTATACTGCTTTTATCGTGCAAAGAATAAATGACACAGTAGAGTTAAATCTTCCATCACTGATAGTGCAGCTTGCTTTTCTTGCAGTTGGGAGTAAGCCAAAGGAATAATCGTGTGTATCTATGCAATGCATATCTCTGAAATCTCCAGCTCACATTGCTCTGGGACCCAAACACAGGTGATTTTATGACAGTTAATACCTGCTGTAATTAGGAACCTAATTAAATGTTCTCTGATCTTACCCTTCTCAGAGTCGATCAGCTCAGGGGGCTGATTCAGATTCTCCAAATCTCTTCACACTGTCTCCCACAGCAAGTAAAGCACGGGTGATTTCTACCACCCTTTGAAGTACAGACACTGCTGATCAGCATCCCAGAGCTCAGGGGTGAACAGACCAGCAGCACGAGCCAACGTCTCTGCTAAGTTCCTAAAAAGGATGTCAAATATGTTAAAAAAATAAATCCCACAGAATGACTGAGCTAGAAAGGAGCCAGGGAGGGCAGGAAAGCTGGAAAACTTGGCCACCTTTGAGCAGAGAAAGTCAGCAGTGCCTCAGCCATCTGTGGCAGCGCAGCAGGCGATTTGTCAGGTTAGTGTGGAAATGAGTCTGAGAAGGAGCTGCTCTGTGGCTGGGGGCAGGTGCTGAGGGTGCTGTGCAGAAGGATCAGCAGTTTTGCCTTCACTTGGCAGCCAGGGTTACTCTACCAGAAGAAATGAGCCCTGTCCATGAGCCAAGGGAGCTCTCTGCATGATGTCATGGGCAGGGGAACCCCTTGCTGCAGAGACCACAGGCAGTGCTTCCCTCCTGCAAAGTGCCAGGAATAGGAGAAGTAGAAAGAAAAGTCAGGCAGAACTTCCCTGCCTGTACCAGGGGCTCTGCAAGCTCAAAATGGCTTTTAGTCTGGCTGGGAGAGGTGGGTGCTCTGAGTGAGAAGGGCACAAGCGGCTGTTGTTTGTAGGAACAGCACTGAGGCAGTCTTGGGGTCATACAGGCAAATATCAGGGATGAATTTGGGTTCACAAAGCCCTGCTATGCTTGCAGTCCACTGTAGTGAGTAGCACAACTGTGCTGGTCACCCAGCTCTGACCACAGGGGAGTTCCCCAGAATTTGCAACAGTCAAAGATAGCAGCAGATTGAGACGTTTTCTTTGTTTCCAACAAGTGAGAGTAATTTCTAAACGTTTAGGGAGAGTTGTTTCCCAGAGAAAATCCTGCTCATCCCACAGTAAAATTCCAAGGTACATTGCTTGCAGGCAGGAAACCTCTGCAATCTTCTCAGCTCTTCATCAAACTCAGGTACCCCAAATTGAGGCACCGTGCAGCTGGTGTTGAACAGAGACCTCCTGCAGAACCTTAGAAGGAGAGTCTAGATGAGGACAGCTGGGCAGGGACACTTTGGAAGCAGGTAAAGCTGTCCCCTACACTCTGTAGAAGACAGACACACCTTTTAGACACCAAATTTTATGAGATAAGGTCTTACTAAAAACTAAAAAAACCATGAGGGACCAAATACCTCACCTGGAGGTTGTTGTGCCTGGCTCAGATTAGTTCAGAGGTATAGTGTGGCTTCTTATTGCTCTCTAATTGTGTGGAAAAAAGGCTTTACCTGGATGCTACAGGTGTGAGCAGCCCTGCACAGCAGCACATGGCCAGGGGAAGCAGTGAGCAGGGAAGGTCCATGTGTCACATCCAGCCAGCTGTGGCATGTGGCCCATGACTGCCTCCACTAAAGGCTGTGGGCCAGTCCTGGAGAAAAGTCTGGGCCCCAGCACCTCAAAGCGTGGGGGTCAGGGCAGGACCCAGCCCCAGTCACGGGTTATTGGTAACTATGGAAGCTGCCACCATGTCCAATCCTCAGCTTTCCTACAGGGAATTGAGAAATCTGTTTTATTTGGAAATAACAGACCCTTTCACAGACCAGTTTTAAAACCCGTCTCATCCCAATGCCAGCAGTAAACCCATTTACTGTGGAAAAGAGGCAGGCGGTGCCTGGCCCTCTTCCAGCACTGAGCTGAAAACACAACAGGCACGTCAATGCCTTCAGCTCTCAGCTCTGTACCCATCTCTAGATCTGTTTGAGGTTTTCATGTGTGCAGGGGCTGTAGAGACTCAGCTCTGTCCTCCTTCCATATTCATTACCTGGATTCCTCATATCTGCGCCTCGCTGGAGAAGCTGACGAGGGAATTCAGCGTTCAGGCAAAGCACCAACTCCACAGGCCTGAAAACCAACCTCCTCCACAGCACAAACACACCAGTTTTACCAAGCAGCAGCAATTTGGATGCCCTTATCCAGCAGAGATGCAACGTTGTCTACCTCTGTTCCCAAATATCTCACAGCATATTTGGAAGGAAGAAAGCACTCAGTGCCATCCCCAAAATGGGAAATAGAGACAGAGATGGCAGTCACACAGAGCCCTACAAAAATTCTGTTTCAGAGAAAGAACTTTCTATATAAAATGTCCATAATTGATATGTTATTCGTGGGTTTGTGATGGTCTCCTACCACCACTTTCCTCCAGGTATCTCATGCAAGAAAGAGGGGGACTGGTCACCTCTTGCCCCTCCTGCCTGGCTTGCAGTGACAGGATTTTTTCCTGAAGGCTTGGCACTGTGGGTTTCTGTGCTCTGTCTGCTTATTCCTGGGCAACCTGAAAGATTTTGCAGCCACCAGATTTTACATTCATCACTAAAGTGCCATCAGAAAACAGCTTTTAGCCTGTGCAGTCTGTATTAGCTGAAAGGCTTGATATCCACCCGCTGTCTGTCAGCCATTCCCTGGCTCCCTGACAAAGAAGTGTGAGGTTACACTTTGATAAATAACTTCTGATCATCACCTCCTTGCCACTTTCTTCACCTGGGATATTCTATCTTTTCCCCTGAACAGTCACTAGCGTGATCTGGCTTGAAGTATTTGTTATCCCCTTGAAATTTGCCAGCTAATCCCCCCAGGCTTGTCATCTGGAGGACACCTGCTCTCACACTCCACTTCTTCCTGCCTTCTCCCATATATCATCCAGGATTCCTGCTTCTAGCAAAAGTCTTGAATTTATTTTGTCTTAGCTTTACTCCAGGTGTGATAGACTGTAATTCTCTCTTCCCCGTGGGGAGCAGAAGCCACTTGCTGAGATATCACTTTATCTTCTGGTGTCATTTCTGTGTCAATAGTCCCAGTGCAGCAGGTGAAGGGAAAGACATTCCACAGCCTTCCTGTCAGTGCCACCCAGGACTGACAGCCCAGGGGAACATCTAGCATGGGATTCCCTCTCTGACAGTTGGCACCAGCAAATATGTCCAAGAAAACTTCTTGGTGCACAGTTCAGCCTACACCCGAGTGAAGTTCTCTTGATGTTTGCCTCATGTCTTGAAGGACATATTTCTCCCAGTTGAAAAAAAATGGTGTAGAAAAAGAAGCTCAAATGAAACTGACCTTCTTTCCCTCATTTACATCCAATCCCTTCTTTTTAATGCTGCCAAAACCTTGCCTTTTATTCCCAGGACCCCCACAGGTTAGTGTGTAAATAGGAATTTCCTTGTGCAAGATTTTAATCTCTTGCCTTTCAAATTTCTTAAATATCCCTTTGTCCCCTATTATAAGACTGCAAGTCCTTCTTATTTACATTTTGAGGACAAAGAGACTGATTTATTTTTTCTTTTCTTCTGCATTGTAAGAAATATTTTCCCTGTCCTAAAACATGCTTGGAAACAGAGCCCACACAGGGGGTAAGGAAGGCAGATGTGGAGGCCCCTTGGAAGCTGCTGCCTTGTCTTGCCTTCCCTTCCACCCAACACAGGTCTCGGTGAGTGCTCATCTGGCAGCCACTTGGCCACCAGAGCCATCTGCTGCAGCCATCACACCGGGCAAGGACTTTGCATGCCAGATGGAGAAGTGCAAAGACGTTCATTGCACAGCTCAGGTTACCTAAATACCAGTGCACAAACAGGATAAAACCTCATATAAACAGGAAGATCAAATCCCAGGATTTCACCCATTCACCTGGAGTATTCCCTAGATATTACCTATTATGGGAAGGTGTAAATAATCCCATATAAGGCCACTAACCACAATCTTCCCGGGCCATTGCTCAAGAAGGTCACTGAGCCATGGTCCTCTTTTCTAGCCCATCTCAGGTGCCCTGGAAGTGTTTCCATGGTTACCCCCGGGCCTAGGGAAGAGGCTTTTGTAGGCCTTCAGGCCTGCTCTTCTGTAACACCCACGGTGTAACCCAACAATCTGCCAGTGGGTGACTCCCCTCAGTCCTGACAAGGAGCTTTGCCAGCTGATTTGGGGCTGAAGGGAGGAGTGAAACCAGAGCTGTGTGCTGGGCTGCAGGACAGGATCTCTGCAGCTCGGAGGGGAGGAACAGCATCAGCAGTAGGAGTACGTGTGACAACACATTTCAGGCTGCAGATGCTGCCAAATTCAGGAGCTCCCTGTGAGTCCTGGGAAAGCAGGAGCGAGGGGAAAGCCCTGCTCCCTGATCCCATGCATCTGCTCATCGGAGGCCAGCTGGAGGAACGCTGCTGTGGGGAGGGTTGGCAATAGGGGGGCACTTGAAGCCCAAATCCTGGCAGGCAGTCCCTGAGATGCTTGTCAAGAGCAGCTCTTTGAGGCCTGTTGTGCCTGGCTGTGCAGCACACAGAGCACAGCCAGCTCTCCTGGAGCTCTGGACTATCAGAATGACAGTCAAAAGGATGGGCAGCCAAAACATCCCCGAGGAGCCTGGTGAAGTTCGATCTCAGTGTGTCGGGACGAGGACTGGAACTGGGTAATAACACACTGACAGTGAAACCCTCAGAAGGGGCCAAGTGCATCTGTCCCCCTCAGTCCCTCAATTCACCTGCTGGCACGAAGAGCTGTGCTCCAGCTGAGGTGTGGAGAGGGCTGAGGGAAAGGGGGTCTGGATACCAAACAGGATTTTGCAAGCAGGCTCAGGGCAAGTGGAGACCAGCCAATACGTACAGGAGGCAAGTCCCAGACTCACAGCAGGAAGGAAGAGGATGAAGTTCATTGCTGCTTGAATTTTGCTGAAAGCCACCTTCTTCCACTAAACTCACTTCTGTTGAGTCTACAGCAGGCATTTCTGCTGTAAAAATCCTTGAGCTGGGTCAAAGAGTCTGGATTTTGGGAGCAGGCAGAGGGATGTTCCTCACTTCAGTATCTGCAGGGAGGAGCACATTTGGACCAGGGACAATGGGGACAGTCAAAAGATACCTACCTTCCCTCTGCCTCTGAAAGCCAGAGCATCTTCTTTGCATGGGAATGCTTGAGTTTCAGGACCTCTCTCAGTTGTCTTCTCATTTTTGGGCAGTCTGATGACTCTTACATGGCTTCTTTAGCTAGACCTGAGATGAGAGGAACAGAAGGAGAGCTATGAAATATGCTGGAAGTATTATTGATTCTGATTAGAAACAGCACATTGGAAGTCATTCACACGAGACTCTGTGGAAGATATCTTGGGAAGATAATTTCAACATCTCTGTGGTCTTGGCAAGGACAATCTGAAGCCCAGAAAGGTGAACTTTGGAGCTCTCCATCAATGGTTACAAGATTCTCTTTTCGGTTATCCCTCTGTTTTCCCTACACAATCTCTGAAAGGTAGAGAAAACAAGTTATTACAGCTATTTTGCAGACAGAGAACCAAACCTAAAAGTAACTAAATGTCTTGCCTTAGGTTAATCGAGCCATTTGTGGCATTAGAGAAAATGATATTGATATTGCCCAAGTCACTAAGCCATCTTTCCTCTAATCAAACCTGCCTGAGTCCTGACAAATGCCTGCACAGGCACGTATTTTTCAAAATGTTTTTTTACTCCTTTCAAATGTA
This sequence comes from Daphoenositta chrysoptera, assembly GCA_013397915.1. Taxonomy (NCBI): domain Eukaryota; kingdom Metazoa; phylum Chordata; class Aves; order Passeriformes; genus Daphoenositta; species Daphoenositta chrysoptera. Next base: position 1,373,214 of record VZRO01007925.1, read on the forward strand.
TAGAGAAATTCCAGGTAAAACATAAGCACAAGTTGCCTGAATTCAACTCTCCTGGCATAAATTCCCCTGCTGGCAGTCTGATTTTAACTCCCATCTGTACTGTCGCGCCCCTGCCCACAGGCATGAGTCACACTGAGCAATAAATAACAGCTAAATCCTTCTTCTGCCTCGACAGGTGATGCTGAGGATTTTCTCTCTGCATACACGTGGGGCATAGTGCTACAGCCTGATGATGTATTGTGGCTATTAATTTGGGAAGATGAAGCTTTTTCATCACTCATGTCCAACCTGAATGCAGGAATTTGTTAGTGTGTTTGGGAAGGAAATGCAGAGCCTTCTCGCTGCTATGAAGAGCTGAGCCTAATTGGGGTGGGTTTTTTGTTTGTTTTTCTTCTTTTTACTGGCTCAAGGCAACATTACTTTCTGAGGCTGGTACTGTTATGCCTTTTTCTCCCCCTGCCTTTCTGACCTTCACCATCCCCTGCCTTGTCCTGCCTCCTTTCCTGTATTTCATGCTCTGCTGTTGCTTTCTCTCACTCTTTGGCTCCTGCAGCATCTTCTCCTTGTTTCAGTTTTTTCCTCCTTTCCTCCTATAATCCACAGAGGCACAAATATAATTTCAGAAGACTGTGAGACAGCAAATGCCCCATGGCACAGCTGAAAGCCACATGACTTTGGGTTGTCAGGATACTGGCCAAGCTTAAGGCTCTGTGTAAATGAGCTGCTCTTGCAAAGACCTATCCTAAAGTCTCCTGCAGGAACAACAAAGGAATGAGGGATGCTTAGGAAAAACCACTGCCAGGCAACCTAACTTTCCATAATGTTAAGGGGCCCATTCTATGTGCTCAAATTATCCATTCTCCTCTTCTGCAGGTGCAAAAATACTGCTGGGTGCTCTTTTGAGTCTAAATCCTTCATGAGCATAAAACAAAAGTATGAATGTAGAGTTGCTTTATGTAAGGTTGCTGGTAAGTCGACACCAACATATTCCAGGCCCTATGGCAATTTTTTTATTACTTTCTTCAGGATGCTGGTTTCAAAAGCAGGTTGTTCACAGATCTGGCAATCTGGGATACTTGAGGTACAGCTGAGACAGGCTTTGCAAATTGCCTCCTTACAGAAGAAGACATCACTCTGTGGGTAGGTTTTGTTAGTGCTGCGGTGATATATGTGGGGCACATAGTGAATTTGATAGCTAGGCAGTGGAATCTGTTGAATGATCATGGTTGCTACAAGGTTCAGGTCTCCTCAGTAGTGTTTCATACTAAAAAGAAAAAAAGTTTAAACTAATAAAAATGCTGTGAACATGAATGGAGCAAAAACAATTGCTTCAATATTTTCCCTGCCACTTAACCTTGAAAAGAGTCTCTTTAAATTTGCTTCTGCTTGCACTTGTATTTCTCCACAGGCAAGGTGCATAATGAACAGTGCATTTGCAATTTTGAAAGCCCTTGAGGCCACAATACAATTGTATTGGAGGTCTTATGCAGAAAAGAAAGAGGCTGGATTTAGTTTGAGAACCACCCCTTTTATCTGATCTCATAATAACTGTGCCCCTTTAGCCTTGATCATTGGGCAGCCCCGAGGGAAACACAGGGATCAAGCTTATTAAAGGGCATGATGGAAGCATAAGGTTGGCTGTGTCTGTGACTGGCTAGAGGGGATTTCTTGGAATGAGGGAGAATTCTGGCATGGCCAGTGCGTTTGTACACTTCACTGGAGCTGGCCAGCAGCTGTCTCGAGAGACTGATGCCTGAGCATCCTGGGCTGGGAAAGAGCTGCTCCTGACGGCAGGAATGATTCCCAGCCTGTGGAAATGTCTCTACTAGAGCTCTTTCTCAACACACTCCAATGCCATGGAAAACAGGAGGTAACAACCCTGCAAAGGCTGCTGTGAGGTGCAGTAAATTATTTTGTCTCCATTCGTGGGGAGGTTGGTTGGTCCCCCAGCAATGGGAAAGTGATCATGGGCAATAACTGGTATTAAAAAAAAAAAAATTAAAAATAAAAACCAATAATTGGTTTTTATCAATACCTGAAACACCACAGTCACCTCCCATCTGAGTCTGGGGATGATGAAAGATCCTGGCCACTGCAGTGTGGGAGCACTGGGCAAAGGGTCATTTTGTGGCACAACACTCTGAGGACACCTTGGCTGCGTGGATACAAAGGGAAGGGGAGCAAGGCAGAAAGGAGGAAAGGACAAGAGCAGGGAATGCTGGGGGAGCACAGACACATCAGACCTCAAAGCTGCTCTGTTAGGTAGAGGCAGGAAAGAGAAGGAAAGAGGTATTTAATAAGGATACTTGCTCAAATAAAATCCCTCCTGAAAGAAAGCAGTGCTTAGAAACCGCTCAGGGTTTTTCTGCTTTCATGACTCTGTCACTGGAGCAAATCTATTAATCACAGCCATGTATTAATGAATTAGTTAATTAAGCGGCTCATTATTTAATAACTCAGGTTGCAAGTGTGATGAAATAAAAATCCCCTTTGTAGCCAGAGGCACGTCTTTGCCAATAAGCTAAGCAGTTTATAGTTAATCAGGGGTGCTTGCTGTCTGACACAGGCAGAATCTGCTGAATTGCAAGCAGTTTATTTCCAAGGTTATTGCTTACACTCCTCTCTGGGAGCTTGTCAGGGCCTCCAAGCCCAGTAAGGTTAAACCTAATAAGCTGTCCAAGGGCAAACCCACGTAGAAATGCTCAGATTCATGAAAGGGCACCAGGGCACTGTTGTTTCTGAATAAACATCCAATTTCCTATAGGTTTACGCTGCCAGGTGCAATGCTGATAGAGAGGCTGGTTTATTAATAAGCATTAAAGCCTCAAAGATTGTAGCTCGTTGTGATATTTTCACAGATAAGGGACTAGCAGAAACATGTGCTTGTTGTTTGGCTCTGATATGGCTCCCCCAGGTGATTTTAGGAAAGCTCCTTTATTTGCATCTACGTTGGGATGCCTCTGCGTATTACTTGGTGTCCAGGTTGGGGTTTGTGCCTCAGCTTCACATTAAGGAAAATGTTCGTGGGGTAGCAAACCTGGCCTTTATCTTGGTCATCATGTGGAGTACAGCTGGGTTTGAAGATGGAAATAAATCCTTACTTTGCTGGTCCACAGGGGCCCCTGGAATATGGGGGACAGCACACAGCATTTCCATTTCAATGCTCAGATACATTTTTAGCCCCTCTCTGCCTCGAGTCATGATGTGCAAAACAAACCTGAGAACGTTTCTCAGCCTTTGATGGGACCTGTGACCACTGCACGATGCCTAGGTACTGTAATAATGGGAGAGGAGGAGAAGAGGAAATAGATATCTGGAAGATGTTTAAAGACCATGAGTAAAATTTCTCACCTAAAAAATTGTTAATCTCAGTAAGATGGCCAAATTCCAGTTCAGGCATATGCATTTCTAAGTTTTCTTTGGGTAAATTATCATTTCCACAAAACTCTGGCACGTAAAAGCAGACACTCCTCTCCCACAAGCCCTCCTGCTGTGATTCTCCTCCATTCTCCATGGTTTTGTTCTTTTCCCCTTCACCACCTTCCTTCTGACTACGCTTTCGGCTGCGACTTCTCCCCGTGTTTGCTCCTTGAAGCAAGTCTGTTCATTATTTATTAGCTACCATACTCTTACACCATCTGTCTCAACTCATTATCCATATTCAGCTTGTCAAATTGACCTTTTATGGCCTTTCTCTGGGATCCTAATGTGTAGTCTGTCCCTCCTTATATAGATATGTGTTGCTAAGCTGTTGCTTTCCAACTCCTACTGTTAAACATTCCTCTCTGTATCTACCTCTTGAACACCCAACTTGCTAGTCTGTGCCCCTAACTTCAGAAAAGCTGTTTATACTGCTTGACTGATGCTTGTTCCCTGTTTCATCTGCTGCATGTTTGCTGTGCCAGCTTGCTGTAGCACATTCTGTCTTAGGTATGACCTTTAAAGCACCTGCACCAACAGAGTATCAGACTCTAAGATATAATCTCCCTCTAACAGTCTGGGAGACTTTCTGTCCCTTAGTTCATAACATAACATAGTGGATTACAAGCTGAATTCAGCCCACAGCCACTTTGCTGTGAGAGTCACCCCCACCACCACATAAGGCAGTGGCATTTGTGTGTGCAATGTGCTGGAAACCTGAAATCTCCCCCAGTGGGATGGGTGAGAATGAAAAAATGTAAAGGCATGGGAGCAGTGCAGCCAGCTTCTTACTCAGCATAAATCAGGAGAATTCAATCAAACACAACTGAACTATTTGTGTTCATACCCCGTCCACCTCTGCTTGCAGATCCAAGGGCTACTGTAAATGCTTCAGCTTCAAACACAATATTTTCTCCTCACAGAACGTTGTGTAACGCAGGACTGTAGGATCAAATAATGCAATAAGTATTTTCTCCTGGTGGAACAAACATACACAGTGTGCACCTGCCCAGAAATGTGTAAAACCCACCACAGATCAATAGAGATTATCCAGGAGCGGTGGGAGAACTTCAGTTCAATTGACTTTGTGGCAGAGAATTTGGAACTAAAATGCTTTCTCTAAATAATTAATCAGGTCTGCTGGTAACACACTAAATTACTCCAGCTCTGGTTTCCCTGCATTTCTTGATATATCAGGACTGCATCAGCACCATCTTTTCCAACCTAGTGTGGGAACAGTGAATAAATGGGTCCTGTCCCAAAGACCCCGGCAGCATCTCTGAGCAAATCAATGTTTTTTACACTGCACAGAGGACTTTGGGGTAAAAGTGTACATGTCCTACCTGTGCTGTGGGGGAGCAATCAGTAGGTGCCATCTGTATGCTGAAAGTCAGTTCTTTGAACCAGATGATTTCAAGTCAACGACTTTCAAATATCTTGTTCTTCTTCACAGAATCTGTGGCACAGATAGCTTGCTTAACAAGCTCCGTGGAGAGTTTTTCAACCTGTGTTACATATTTTTCAAATAATTTCTTGATAGTAAAAGAAGTTACAGGATAAACTAGTTTTTTCCTTAGTTTTCACTTAATACAGTGCTCTCCTCTGAAGCTGCAACAAAAGACACCTCTTTTTCCACAGTTCAAAGCAAATTATTTTTAAAGGTAGGCTCTGCTACTGACTTTGATTTTTGAATCTCTTGTTGCCCAGACCCAGTTAGTCTCCTGTGTTTGCAGCCACAGTTGATTGTTGTAGCCATTAACACATAATTTTACACCTGAAAAACACATATTGCCATGCCCTTCCATGTAATCTTGTTGTCTTTGATGGCAAAGTAGCTCCTTTTTGCTTCCAGCTACCATGCCACTGAGTAAGAGAACAAGAAAACTCCTATACTCTCCTTGATTTTTCTGAACAAGAGAAGAAAAGAGACCTCAGAAATGATACTGGATCTGATATTGCTCCAATTGCAATGGGTTTTCAACCTGGGACTGTGATACAGTCCTCCTTCAAGAATGCAAGATGTTGGTTTCATTTGGACATTAATTGCAAAGACAAATTTTACTTCCAGTCTTGTGAGACTGGAGAGGAATCAGATGGAATTTTTTCCCTAGTGATATATGTAGTGTTCCTTTACCTGTCTAAAATCCTGTAGAAACTTGCATCCCAAGGGCTGATCTATATTTCAAAAAAACCCAGACCAGGTCTTCAGCTGATTAAATCACACGGATTCGCTGGGCAGTGTTCAGATCTGAGAACATCCTCCTGGAAATTCCCCAGGGACACTCTGCTCTTCACCACCATTGATTAGGATATTTGATGGGAAGGCACAGTAAGCAAAGTGGCTGCTGAAGACCTGCAAGAGATGTGATCTGTTTTGATACAATCACCCCCTAAAATTATGGTCAATCATTGGTTTGGTTTGGGGTTTTTTTGGCTCAGAGATGTCCTCCACAGCCAACTTCTTCTGAAAGTGTTTCAGAGCCTCTGAGTCTTTTCTCCTGTTATTTTGGCAGGGAAAGAGAGAAGCAAAAAGTCAAGCAAGAATTAATAAGGCTTAGGGCTGAGCTCTAACAGAGATGGCACCAGATGCATTTATAATCCTTGGATATGAAGGCAAGAGCTACTGTTATTACAAAGCATTTTTATTCCACAGTTTGTGGATCAATAATATTTCAGGGCTTCCATCTTTCCCTGGCCATTTCCCCCTTTATTCTGAGCATAGTTTGGACCATTAATCCCTGTTCTTGCTCCCTGACTTACAATTTCACTTGGTTTCTACCTTTTTGCATTCGAAGCCCCCTCATTTCCTTTTTTCTACCTTCCCTCACAAATAAATTCCCTTCAGATTCTGCTGCTTTTCCCTCTGCAGGATCCTTGCCAAGAACCCAGCCTTGCCATCTGTCCAGGAGAGTGATGATATTGCTCAGCTCTCTTCTGGATGTTGAATTGTGTGGCTGCAGCAGCAATTTCAATGTTAGCAAAAAAAAAAAACAAACCAAAAACCCCCAACAATCAGAACCCTGTGGAAGAAAAGCCCTTTTCTGCCTCACAGAGGTCAGATACTTTTAAGTCATTTGCTTATAAATAGCAGGATTACTTTTCCTATATTGTATTTCTCTATTGTCTTCTTAAAGGTGCACCTCAGATAATTTTACATTCATGAGAGGATAATCAGAGTTCCTGTTAGAATTTTTGTTGGTAAAAACATGCTGTTTTTCCAAACCTGAATTATTTAGGGGGGAAAAAATCAGTTTCAATGAATGTTTTTAATAAAAAATGGATCAAGCAGCTGACAGGATGGCATTTCTTAAATGAAATCTTTTGTCTCCGTTTGAAACAAATCTCCATGTACCTAATTTTTTTTTTTTTT
>VZRO01007925.1:1380103-1493023 GCA_013397915.1 Daphoenositta chrysoptera
AACGGACCTGATCTGAAAGTATTTTTGTTGGGAATTATGGGGTTGCAGTCTAATTTTTTAGATTTTAAAAAATTATTATTATTTATACTAGCTGGAAAGAGGGAAATTTTCAAAGTTCTCCTGAGGTAAAATACCATTTTTGTTAGTTAAAAAAAAATAAAAATGCTAGACTGCAAGACTGAATTGAAAACCTGACAAAGACCTAGGAGCACTTTTCCTGACAGCTCCTCAGCTGTGAATCTGGGAGCACAGAGACCTCTTTCCCCCAGATTCTGGTTTATTTAAGGTTTAAGCTTTTGGGGGCACAAGTTGCCATCTATTCATGTGTTCATATAACCACAGCTGCAAGGGATCTGCAGTTCCCACCCGAGGAAGGCTGTGCTGTCCTGGTGTGCAGCCTGGAGGGGCACAGAGGTGCCAAGAAGCCAAGGGACAGAGCCCAGGATGCTCAGCCTGCAGCACTTCCACCCACAGCACTGCAAGCACTCCCTGCCACACCACCCAGCCTGTCTGATAACACTGCTGGCACTGCTGGCTGCCTGAAATCCACGATGCTGCTCCCCTGGGAGCTGAGATTTGTTAGGCACCTCAAAAAATCTGTCCCTTCGTGTGTACAAACAGATCCATTAATTGCAACCTCATTAAGAATCTGAGATTGGAACTTCACAGAAACCTATCTACATAATCATCTTTCTCTTTTCAGTGAGGGAAATTTCTTCTCAGGAATTTTCTTTTCCAGTCAGCTTTGTGACTGCAGAATGTCCTTATGGTCACTGTAGGATCTGGGCACCTTCCCACTGCTGTCAGCAGAAAGCAGCTCTGGGGGTGAGGATGTTTTGCAGGAGGAGTTGTCCTTCAGGCAGAATATTAAACTGCTCTGCCATCTGTTTTACAGGGATTATTCTGATGAATGCTAAAGATCCCTTGAAAGCATTTTTATAGTGTCCCTGTCCTGCTCCTTGTCCTTAGTGTTCAAATAACCTCTCCCTCCTGCTGTTGGTTTTGAGTGTTGTCCCTTTCTGAGCGTGCAGAAAGGCCCTGGGTGGCAGCTCCCAGCCTTGGCTCTCTCCCTGCTGGATCCACACCATGGATTGTGCATTTATGTGTGTGCACCCACGGCTTGTGTTCCCACAAAGCATCAACCTCACTCTCTTTGCTTTTCCAGAAACTCCATCACGCCCCAAGGTGCAGTATTTCACAAGAAAACCCTTCTCATGTCTGCCCTGCTCAGTAATTCGACATGATCTCTGTTCTCTGCTAGAGCTCAGCTCTCTGACAAGCCTTGGGTTCTCTTCATTTAGTACCAGACACAAGAAACTCACCCTTCTCTGCACCTTCTCCAAGCTCTGCTACCCTCCAGCCCCCAGTTTATCACCTCAGCATGCCAGACTTACCCATATGCCCTCTCAGAGATGCAAATGCAGGTGTTAATCTGCTTTTCTTAAACATCCCTTTTCCTAGAGTAGATACCGTTTCTATTATGAGGATATCCAAGATTTTAGGTTACTATTTTCAGTTGCAGAGCTCAAATGACTGAATTCCTGGCTAAGTATGCAATCTAACTAAAGAGCTAAAATGTACAAGAAAACGGCAAGGTGGATGGTGTATTTTAAAGAAATGAGGAAAGGAACTGAATTCCGATGTATTCCAGGTTTCTGTCCAACACTCTCAGTTTAATGGGCTCTTTTGGGGAGACCCAGAACAAGGCTTTCCTGCCTCTGCCTTCCTGCCCCTGCAGACTCTGCCTTATGGAGCCTGACGTTTGTTGTGTGTTTAAACCTCACTTGTGTGTCTCAGGAAGGGAACAGGCAGTTTTAAAGGGCCAAGGCTTGTAATTAGAATCATTTAGATCGGGGAAAGAACTCTAAGATCATTAAGTCCAACCATTGACCCAGCAGTGCCAAACCCACCACTAAACCATGTCCCCAAGTGCCACATCTAGATGGCTTCTAAATACCTCCAGGGATGGTGACTCCACCACTGCCCCAGGCAGCCTGTTCCAATGCTTGGCACCCCTTCTGATGATGCAATTTTCCTAATACCCTGTCTGAAACTTCCCTGGCACAACTTGAGGCCGTTTCCTATTGTGCTGTTGCTTGTTCTCTAGGAGAAGAGACTGACACCCACCCTGCTACAACAGGCTTGGTGTGATGTGTATATTTGTCTCAAGCTCTCATGCATCACTGTGAAGGGTAATTATAGCAATCCAAGCCTGCCATCTTTATGACACATCATGATTTCGCATCTAAATGCTAAATGGGGCTGTTAATGAGTGAGTGCAGCTCGGCTTGAGTGAAAGGGTGTTAAAGAATCAGGTCTGGAGTGAATCAGCCTGTGCATATGTGGCAACGAAAGAAAACAAGTGGTGTGAAATACGAAAAGTGTAGCATTCTGAAGTTATAGCCTGCCTCTCTGCACTGCCCTGTCTCCTAGGGTGATCCCAGAAAACATCCATCCTACAAACTGAACGGGAACCCAGTCACTATTTTTTGCCATCACCTTTTCTCTGAATTCCATGTTCTTCCCCACACAGGTGACTGTCACCGGTCTGTCAGACTCATCAGCTCATGTCATTATTTCTTAGGCTGCCCAAGATGTGATTCCATCTGGTAAATGCCAATCTTTGTGTGTCAGTGAAAGAGCACGGATGCTTCAATAGGCCTTTTCTAAGTTTGTGATCTTTGATCCTGTTGTTGTGGGAGGCAAAGAGCCCAGCTTTAAGCCTCAGCAGCTTTTAAATAGAGAACAAAAAGATTTTCGGCCCTTGGTCTTTAAGAACATACTTTCACCTTTTGAAAAGAGAGATAGGGTCTGTGGAGACTCGGAGTCTGATCACTTCTGCTATTGATCATTAGTGTTATTGTTACTTGGTTTCCTAAAATGAGTTTTCAATCCAGTTCTGTAGCAACCAGAAAGGGACAAACACAGTGAGGTCACTGCTCTTCCTGCTCCAACACTCGAGGTTTCTTTGAAGCATGACCTGCCAGCAGATGATTCTTAAAGACTTCCAAAGCAAGGCCTAATGTTCTTTTGCACATATTGTTCTTTTGTTTTTTCTCTTTAAATAAAAGGCTCTTTCCCCTACTTTTCAAAAGAAAATATGTCTCTGTGGAACTACATTTTACTGCCTTGGAGAACATGATGTTCAGTCATGACACAAATCTTTGTGTAATCAAGAAAGTTACTTCAGGCCTGGGAGGTTCTGAGACTCTAAAGTACTTTTGGGGGGTTTTTTAACCGTTAAAGGTAACATTCCAGCATTGAAACAAGAGCTGTAGAACTCACTTGAGTGCTTCTGATGGCTGTCAGATGTATTAACTCCCCTGCACATTAACAGCTCTGGTGCCAATGCAAATACTTCTCTTTACTGCTCCCTGCACTGTAGACTCCTGATCATTATAACCCGATCAGATTGCCCTGAGGATTTTTTGAAATTTTTTTTCTATTACTTTATTGGTCACTCTTTTTGAGCCCTGGAAGAATGCCCTGTTGCTTTTTTCACTTGATGCAAAATGTATGGTGTGATTCAGCATAAAGAAAGGGAAGAGGAAACACGTTGAGTGTAGTGACAAATAGCAGAGGGGCAGAGAAAAGGAAGAGGTTCTGGCAGGCTCTGCAAAGGCTGTGTTGTAATTATGGGCCAAAAATATATAGGTAGATAAGCAGAAATGCAGAGGAAGCTTTTATGAAGTTCCTTGGAGCAGGTCCATGAGCAGAACAGGCAAGGCATGGCCATTAATCTGTGCAGAGAAGTCAAGCCTCTGCTCCTTCCTTACCCTGAGCCTTCGGGCTGCCAGAAAATCACAGCATTTGCAGCAGGAGCTCTGCCCTTCAGAGCATTTTATTATAGAGAGTGCTACTGAATGTCTTCTCTGAAGTCATTCTAGCTGCATATAGCACTGTTATTTACAGTGTGTGCGTTTGTGTGCATTTCTATAGGTCAACTGACTGTGTAGGTAACAACACCCACACATCCACAGGCTTCTGCCTGCCCATGTCAATCCAGAGCTCATTTACACTTTATTTAGGCAACTAGCTCAAAGTTTAAAGCAAAGTCCACGTTCTGTGCATGCCTACGCTGTGCTGGCTGCTCTGGCGCGACTCCACTCCCTTTCCCATGTGCTTCTCCTTCCAAACTCTGTGTCTGCAGCTGCGTGAGGCAGGGGAAGGCTGGAGAGCCAGCTGGCTGGAAACGCCTGGAAAATAATGGAAATCAGGTGTCCAGAAGGAGTATGTGTTTAGATGTGTCTTGACTTCCCTTGGTTTTCCCTGCGGACAGCAGTGATGCTGTATTAGCTTTGTTTTTTTGCTCTCTGTGAAAATCATCCCCTATTGATGTTTAGATATGGGGAGAACAGAGCTTGGTGTGACTTTTGGTGACTTTATCTTGGCAGAGGCTGCGTGCCAGTTGTACATCTGGCATACAGATGGAGAGACACTAGGGAAAAAGAGAAGCCAATAAATAAAATTAATTTTGGGATCTGGATGAAAAAGAAAACCAAGGTCATATTTTGTCTCATTATGATGTTAGTCAGTTGTAGGGACCAGGGAGGAGTGTTCCTGAGAGATGGATAGAAACATATTTCGCAACCTGAGAGCTCTGTTCCAGCAACCCAGCCCAGAGCTGTTCTGCTCTCTGTGGAAAGCAGGACCACATATGGGAGGCTGGACTTCCAGGAACGACAGAAATTAGGACCACATGGTACTTTACAGCCTACATTGGGTTCCCACTGAACTTGGTACATTTTAATGCTCTGTTTTTTCTGAGGCTTTGGGTTGTGATGATGCAAAAACATTCCTCTGTTGCCGTATTTTTTCAGAGGAAAAGCATGTGTTCAAAATGCTGGGCATTAAACTCAGGGCATGTGTGCTTGCAAGCTTACTGCTGTCTCATTGCTATTGTTTCCTCTTCCTCAGGACATGACCTTCAGCACCACAATGAATCAGGAAAAACCTGTCAAATCCTCCTAGCTCCCCGGCTGTGCAATTTGCTGTTCCCTCGCTGTTCCCCAGACAGCAGCTTTTCTCACCCAAAGCACAGAAGCCAGCAAGTCGCAAATGACAGCTGAAAAGTGAAGCATTACCAAAAGCTGCATGAGACTCTGTCAAAGAGAAGCTTTCTATATAATTCTCCTTCTGAGCCTGGGAAGCTGTGCATCCCATCAGTTCCAGAGAACGGAGAGGAGATATGTTCAAGTAACCAACGCCAGAAATCGCACAAATCCATACGCATTTTAGAATATCCACGCAGTGACCGACAGCATTTAGAATTCTCCGTTCAGAATGGATGATGGATATAGAAACACAAACCAGGTCTCAGATGACTACAGGTACCAGGATGGCAACTACGACGCGCCCAATGACGGCTACTACCGGGGCGGGGACGAGCCCGCGCAGGAGGAGGATGCCCAGAGTGATGTTACAGAAGGCCACGATGAGGATGATGAGGTCTATGAGGGGGAGTACCAAGGGATCCCACACCCAGATGACATCAAAGAAAAGCAGAAGAAGCGAGCCCCTGCTGTGGATGATGAGTACAGAGACCGTGCTGACCTTATGGCCGAGAGGATGGAGGACGAGGAGCAACTTGCCCACCAGTACGAGAACATCATCGAGGAGTGCGGCCACGGACGCTTCCAGTGGACTCTCTTCTTTGTTTTAGGGTTGGCACTGATGGCAGATGGGGTGGAGGTGTTTGTGGTTGGATTTGTTCTTCCCAGTGCTGAGAAGGATATGTGCTTGTCCAGTTCCAACAAAGGGATGCTGGGTAAGTGCCACTGGCAAACAGCTCTTGTAATGCAGTGAGCAGCAGCTGGGACACCTTTTCTAGGGATCAGCTGATTTCAGGATCTTCTGATGACTTTCTTCTTGTGTTGTATGTCATGTGTAGTCATGGCTGGGTGGATCTGACTTAGGAGGGGTTCACATGCTGATGAGAGGCAGCTCCCCAAAAGCAGCAGAATTTTACCAGAATGTGCTGTGGCCCCAGTGCTGGGCACTGCGGGCTGGATCTGGGCAAGGCAGCTCACAGTCTGCAGGTCCACAGGGCAAAACTCAAAGGGGTGTTCAAGGATAAATAAGTGAAAATTTAAAGGTGCATCTAAGTGACTCAAAATTCAAAGCTGTTAGAAACTCGAAGTTTCCTTTTTCTTCATCCCAAAGTCCCAACCAGCAAATCAGCTGTGCAGTCAGTTCCTTCTGCCTGCTGACTTCTCAGTTTGCTCATATGTCCTGGATCAGATGTAGTCAATTGAGGTTTCTTTTGAGGTCTGTGGAATGCAATTAAAGTGCAGCATGCAGATTAAAGCTGAGGCTGCTGGCAACATCCCTCTTGCATCACTGTCAACATCTCCCTGAGGTCAAAATACAAAGCTTAGTTATTGGGAGTGAGACTGGGTGGAAAGGTTTGGATGAACAATTTTTTCCCTTGAACAATAGGCAAGCCAAATTCCATCAGCCAAAGACAGCAAAGCCTCCCAGATCTCCAAGAATCAGGACAGGATCCAGCATGGCCTGTAGTGAGAGCCAGCCACGCAACAGGACAGAGCATCTGGAAGGGAAATAAAGCAGCTCTTGGAATAAGTGCTCAAGGAGGGAGAGAGTGTGTCTTGATGGACACGTACTGGGATTGCAGGGAATCATCAGGGACTGTAGGTCATACTGGTTATGCTGGCCCAGAAGCCCTGCCTGATGCAAGGTAAATGCAGATTTGGGATTAGACCCCAGCCCTTGACTTCATTCTATTTACATTGTTTTCACGTGACAAACACAATAGATAGTTATCCCTATATAAACCTCTCCTCTTGGTATACTAAGGTCATAGTCACTTTTCTGTTTCTCCCTTTTTTCTTTGAACTTGAGGATCGGGATGTTTCTTTCTATAGTTAGCCAGCTTTGTACTTACTTTTGTGCTTTAAAGGGTTTAGAAACTTTTTTTGCTTCACAAACCCCTTAAAAATTCTAGCTTGAAATATCTTCAGTCAGATATCTAAAAGCAAACCTCTCACAATGAGATCCTGATTTCAAAGGGACTTTGGAATTCACCAGCTTCCTGTGGGACACAAGGCTTGGTGTCTTTTCAGTGATGAGACCTTTTTTGAAAAGCAGGTCATTTATTTTGGTGACTCTATGAAAGCTGAGATTTTCTGAAACTCTGACCCCATAAATATCTACCTCTATAGAGCTCAGGCTCTGGCAGGCGCCTGAATGAGAAAACTTCAAATGTCACAAGGAAATCTATCTTTGAAGTATTTCTGGCCCAACCACAGGTAAAAATGAACACGAAATCTCCCCAGAGAGCTCGTTCTGCTTTTTCCAGCTCAGTATTTGCAAGGCTGAAAGTTCAGGGTGTTCTGATAAGCTCTGAATAAGCAAGGAGACATTTGGGTCCATATCCAATCCCAGCTCCAGCCTCCTGCGCACTAACAGAGCTAATCTGGGACTGCTAATGAGGGGAAAAGAGCTCTTCTTGCTGCCTTTCCTGCCCACTTTCCAACACAGCTTGTGAGAACCTGATTTTGCAGAACAATTTCTCCTGTCCTTAGCTTGTTTGTTTGAGGGATCTGCTGTCAGAGCTTGTATTCACACCATTTCATGACTTCATTATGAGGGGAAAAAAAAGAATTTTCCTAAAAATGATAAAAGCTGGTTCATCTTAGTTTGGGGCAGGGAGGAGAATGGGTATTTATGGTAGCATTCAGTTGTTACTGACTGGTGGTGTACATGGGGCAGGTCTCTGATTCAGTCCATCTCACTTGTTAAACACCCTTTCTTGTCTGCTGGGCATTTCTCTGCTGCTGGATCTGAGGTTTGTGAGATGACTCTTCGTGAAAATGAATTAAGCATGTCTTGGAAAGCCTTACATTGCACAGCAGTGCTCTGATGTGTGTAATGAGTACCCAAAGCATCAAGAAGAGAGAGTGTCACGAGCCTGGGGTGGGTAGGGGGCTGCTGGAGGGCATAGGAAGGGAACAGTGGAGATCTCTGGGACTGGAGAGAGGAAGGAGACCTTTCTGCCAAATCAAGGGTGGCAGCAGCAGGGAAGAGGGTACTGGAAGTTTGACAGGCAGTGCAGGGACATGAGGTGTGGGTGCAGCCCTGCCTCCAGCACAGCAAGAAGGTTTCACCTCTTTTCTGAGCAGCTGTGGCATAAGGACAGCAGATAGCAGCTTCTCCAGGGGAAGGTTGAGGAAGTGCTGTTGATGGAGACAAAAACATAATCATCTAAATCTTTTTTAGAATAGCTTCAGCTCCCATCCACCTGCAACCAGGAATAAAAGGTATCTCCCACAAAGCTCAGAGCCTCCAAGACCAGCTCACGTCCCTCTGTGAATCCCTTCCCTCAGTGGTCTATGGCAGTGCACATTGATCAGGGTTAGTTACACTTAGGGGTTGATTTGGTGGCAGTCAAAGAGCCTTCACCTCAATTTCTAATGTGCAATAACAGCCTTGCACGAGTGTGTCTGCACAGGATGAACAGGGGGGTGGTTAGAGCAGGCACAGCTTTCCCTCAAGTTATCACAAGGTTTTAGGGAAGCAGGGATATTATCCACACATATTATCCACTGCTGCCCCTGCCTTATCCCCATGTACCAATAAACATCTACAGATAAGCTCGTGTTTATTCCCAAGGAACCGATTATCTCCCCACATTTTGCTAAGGAAACATAACCAGGTTTTCCCAGGTGCAGCTAAGGTCACTTCCAGGCAGCTGCTAACATTTAAACACACAAGGTCTCAGCCATAACAAGAGAGGCCAGGAGGGAAGGACTGGGAAATAAGTCAGGTGAGTAATCAAACTCCAGCAGAAATAGGAAGGGACAAATAACAGAGATAAAGCAGATGCCTCCTAAAGACCAATTTAGTGAAGTTCAGCTTCTGTTAAAAGGACATTTTGCATTAAACACTCTGCATATTGCATATTTTTCCTCCCTTGGAAAGCAGTCATGGGAAAATATCAAGCAAACCATGGCCAAATTATGCAAAAATTGCAAATAAACAGATGCCCACAGTGTTTCATGAAATGTGTGAAATGGATATGACACATCTTAGAAAACGTTTACATTTCATTCTGAAAATAAACATCTCACCATCAGATGCAAATTAACAGCTATTTTAGCCCTAAATATCCCGAGTGGGACAAAACACGCATTTGGAGTTTTTCAGTTATGAGAAATGCTATTTTAAAGATTATTTCAGGGGTATTACAAAAATAAAACCCAACAAAAAAAACCCCAACGTTATGCATATTTTAGCAGTTTGATTTAATCAACTTATAACACAAGTTGTTAAGAATAAGTTTGGTAACATGTAACAACATTATTTTTACATATTCACTTGATAGATCTGCTTTGCTGAGCTTTCATCAGCAGTAGTCAAAATAATAATTCAGTTCTTAAATTTACTGAAACAGAATATTCCTTGTCAGTATGATACATCCTGTTGGAAACATAATTATTTTATTTGCTAAGGATAATCAAAAGAGTCATAAAATTTGTATTTTTGTATTTGCTGAAAGGCATACAGTATCATTATCTGGAGAAATATCTTCTAAATATATATCTTTACATGCTATAAATCACTTTTAGAGGACTAAATATTATGTTTGCAAGCACAGAGCAGTAAGTACACAAGTATAAAGATGATGACAAAGTAATGTTTTAAACTTCTTCACATCCTGCATATAAAAAACTCGAGGCATGGTTAAAGCATCAGCCCTCCCAGATCCCAGAGCTGCAGTTGTGTTATTGTCATTTCACAGTTCACTAAACTGAGACAAGGAAATTTTTAAGGGCTTTGCCTGTAACTGTAAAACAGCTACACCAAGGCTGAGAACGAAATTGCTTTTTCAGGCTCCCTTCTCCTTTTTATGATTTAATAATAATTTTTTTAAGGAGAATACCATATCACAGACTCTTAACCTCACAGTGTTGGTTAAAAAAACTAGAAAAAAAGATCCTATAAGTAATTATGGTTTTATGTAGCAATTCAAGCTTGGCTGTGTGAGTCAGGTTAAATAGGATGTGTAACATCCTTGCTTTTGGTTGTGTGAAGAGGATGTTTTATTATCAGCTGAGATAAAATCTGGTTGCAGCTTCTCATTGACCTGAATTCACCTGATATGACAGTAAATCCTAATCCCCTCTGCAGAGCTCAATGGCTTTTCTCCACTTCTTTTTTTTTCCCCTGGCTGAGCACGGACAAGCTCCCTTGCTCTGCCATGGTTATTTACTGCCTCTTTTGCTCCTCCACGGCCACGAACTCCCAAGACAGCAGACACTACACCCTGATGAGACCCACCCATGCCATGGGTTCCTGGCTGCAAATCTGCTCTTTGGTAGAAATGCTCAGCCCAGCTTGCAGCCCAAGGAGCATCATCACCTCAAGCAGCAGGGAGAAAAAAAAAAAGGTATTTTTGTGATTTGAGAACACCCCAGATTTTGTAGAGGTCGGATATGGGGGTGAATGGCTGTGTCCCCATCTGTAAACGCTGTGGGAGTTTCATCTGACGCGAGGAGGTTTCTGGTGGGTGGCACAGGATTTGTTTGGCCTCCTCTGTTGAAATCGTTGCCTTAGCAGAGGGGTTGGGTGGGGAGAACCAGATGGTCCCACCAATATTGTGGTGCTGGACATGTCCCACGGGGAGATGTGAAGGTGGCAGAGCGTAAACACCACGCAGGCCCCGCTGGCATCGCCTCACCCGCGCTGTGCCACAGCCCCCCGGGCTCACCCACCCCCAGCTCCAGCTGCACCCCCTCCACCCCTGCAGCCAGCTTTGCCCGATATCCACACGCAGATCTCCAAAATGGAAAGCTGGCTTTCCCCTGGGAGAGTCCCAGGGGAAACAACAACACAGAGCCACTGGCTGTGGAAAGAGACTCGCTGCTTGTATTAACCAACAAGGAGAGTGCAACGGGACGAGCCTTTCCTCTGACTTCCATTTAAAAGGTCGAGTTGATTCATGGGGAAAGCACTAATAAGCCTACAAGGAAGAACAGATTGAAAATTGCAGGATAAAAGGAAAAATGGCCACCAGCCCTCAACTCTTCCTCTGTGGAGACCCTCCCCTGTTCTGGGACATCACTATGGCACAAGAGTCAGGACTATCACTACTTTATTCCTCTTTTTCAATTACTTACAATTCGATTTTGCGCCTTGCCACATCCATCTCCCAAATTGTCCAGACCTGATTCACAAAGTTTTGGTTGTTTCCATAAGGTGCATCCCTAAGAGGTTCTACACCTGTAATAGTATTTGAATTTTGTTTTTATTACAGCTTGAACTGCAACATATATAAGGTCCTAATATTTTTTTGATGTCCAAATGCTTTCCTTCTTCAAGAACCTCTTTTTTTTTACTGTAGGGCTGCACTGGTAGTGGCCTGGGATTTGAAGGCAGGTAGGAGCTTTCCCATTCCTGTGGTTACTGGCCCCATGCAAACCAGAAACAACCCTGGGCACAGGCAGCCCCCTCACCTCCCTGATAGCCCCAAGGATTCTGGGACTAATTCTTCACAGTGAGCTGTTTGGGTTTTTTTCTGCTCAAATTTTCTATTTATACCACAAATCTTTGTCCTGTCTTAAAAAGTATCATTTTTAGATGTGCTTCTTTTTAAAGAACTTTAATCCCATTAACTAACAATGAGAAAAATTCATGCTTGTGATGCAGATTTAGGTAAACCTTGAATTTTCTGGCTTTTTTTCTGAAACCCTTAGAAGTCTACTTTTAACTATATTGAAGTAGTAAAAATACAGTTTAGCACACACAGAGCCATATGCTGTATCTGCAGTATATTCCTTTCCTTATTCCTAGAACTTCAGCTTTTAACTTCAAATTCCTATCTAACACAGAGCACACAACTCCAGTAAAGGCTAATAAATTTCTTAGTGTGAAAACGCTAAATATGTTACCTCTTTTCTAGTGGGAATTAGCCCAGTCAGTGGTCACATATTTTCCTTATAACTTTAGCAATGGATGAGTCATAACCCAAAATTTATTCATAGAATTTCAGCTCTTTGGTTTTCCACCACTTTTATGGGAGGCTGTTGCAGACTTTCCCACAGGCATTCGCTATACTCCAGGACTTGTGGAACAGTCTGCAAATAATGGCTTATTCAGAGTTGCCCTTAACATTTCATCTGAGGACCTTGTGTGTCAATTGGGAAGCTGATCCCTCCTAGCACAGTCTGTGTGGTTTGAAGCCAAGTTTAGAAGTCAAGATTCTGGTGCAGACCATTGTAATGCTGTACTGTAGAATATTTAATGGACAGAACTAACCCAGCAAAAGAAACACCATTTTGTGATCACTTTTCTTGATCCAACTTTCCTTAAAATTTGAATTTCCTTGATATGAGCTGGATCTTTTTCAGAGGCAGCAACCATCACTGTGTTCTCTGGAAGATTTTCTCCCTTCAAGGAGGATGTTTGATCAACTATTCCACTCCTCCCTGGGTCCCTGCCACCTTGTCAATCCAGGACACAGCAATCTGCAAAGCAGACGTTGTTCTGCACCCTGGGTCCCAAGATCCATCAGCTGACAGAGTGTTCTATAGCAGCTACCCCAAAATTTTAATTACATCGGCCAGAACATGCAGTCTTCACCAAAAAAAGACCTCTCCATGATAATGAAGTGTTCTGTTGATTTTGTTTCAACCCTAAAGCATATATTTTCATAACCAGGATCCTTCCACTCAGAACTTGGCCAAGTAGACAGTCTCAGGTTGTCCCTGATATTTTCTTTACTACAGATTTTTATTGGTTTTAATTTCTGGTGGGCCATGCATCAATTGATTTACCATATACAATAATTAATTAAAGCAACCTCCTCTAGGTGACTTGAGACATTAGCAGCTCTGCTGTGATTTATGCTGCTCACTGTTTGATGGATGCTGTGTTGCAGAAATACAATCTTCCCTTCCACCACAAGTTTGGGCTCTTTAGTCAGAATCTGCAGGGGTTTGCTTACAAAAGCAGCTCCACTTCTTGATGTCGGATTTCAAGCGCTGCCACATCCCATGGTGAGCCCACCCTTCTCCTGGCCAGAGAACAGGCTGCCCCTCACCAGTCACTGCAGTAAAACACCAGCTAGAAGGCAGTAACAATCTCCTCCACCTCCTCCTGACCTGGGATGTTTTCTGCTAAGAGGATTTGGATGAACATCTGCCATCCAGGGATTTTCTCCGGAAAAAAAAAAAAAAAGATAAAAAATTACGTTTGGCAGATCATTTTTCCTTCCTCCTCAGGGTCTGGCATGCTGGCAGGGCTTGCTGTCAGATGGGTGGCTGTGATGCACCAGTGAGCAGATACAGGGCTCATCATCACTTCCTTCCTCTGGCTGCCATCAGAGTTGCTCCATTAAATGTGGCTCAGGAGCCAGGGGAAAAGCATTAAGCCATCCAGCACTGCATTAAGATCCTTCCTTCAGAAAGGTTTTGGACTGAAACTGTTTTTGCTTTGGCTCACCCTTGTAATTTGCACTTCAGCAAACAAGCTGGAGGTCAAAGTTAATAGAAATAGAGATCCCAGACCCTGAGATGTGTCTGCATCTTCTCTTCAGATCAGTACCTGAAACCTTCACACACCTTCAGATCACCTCACCAGGACAGCTGGGATCAGGAGGGTAGAGCAGGGAGTGCAAGGATTGGTTGCACAGAGCCACATGCTCGTGGTGGAGGTACCATTGGCAAAATCCTGCTCCACAGTTCTTGTACAAAGGCTTTTAAGAGACAAGAACAGATTTTTTGCCTTTGACACACAAATCCTGCCCATCAGACATCATGTGGATAGAAAAGAATCACTCACAGGGAGGTGACCCTACTGTGGAATAGGGAGATTTAAGAAATCCAAACTTTTCCACACCTGATCAATGGGAGAAAAGTGTCCTTCAAATGCTGCAATGGGTCTCTGCTGCATAGCTTTTAATTTAGTAATGCATTTTAAATCAAGTGCAGGCTTTTGTAATCAAAAGGAAGACAGGATCAGCTGCCAGATAACTCTGCATTAGCCCTCAGCTGGCTTTTCTGGATGGCACAGAGCTGCCTTCACCCTCCAGACTGATTGTTTTGTTTAAACATTAATGAATTACAAAAACATTCATCGCCACCTTGTTTTCCAAGTGATGTGTTTGACAGAACAGATCCTGGGGAAGGCATTGGCTCTCAAGAGAAGCCAAGCTTAGTTCAAGGTGAGGAATGAACCTCCAAAGAGTCAACCATGCCTGAAAAATATTTCTTTTAGCTGTATTTCTTCAGTCAGTGAATAGGAATATTTCCTGTTAAGGCAGTGTATTTACTTGCTCAGCATCTGATGCCTTCACTCAGGGCCAGGGATGCAGGAAGCACTGCTGCTTCCCTTCAACCCCTGCTCAGCTGGGTCTTGAACCTGACATGTCCCCAGTCTCCAAACATCCTCAAGCATCATTCTTTTCCTTCAAGAACTCCCTGCACTGCAAGTTCTGTTTTCCAGCAAGCAGATGTTCTCCATCCTGAAACAGCTCCACTCATCTGGATCGCATCCAGCCATGGTCAGGCCGCACCAGGATCTCCCCAGCAGGACTGTGCAGTCTATAGACACAGACTATAACCCTGATATAGCAGGAGCTATTCTTGGGAGCAGCCTCTTGTACCTCTGTGCTCCCTAGGAAAAACAGTGGTTGCAACCAATTTCTTCTGAACTACGTCTGGAACGTAGATAAAATAAATTTAAAAATATATTCCCAAACCTTTGAGCATTATTAACTAGTTCTATTTACACTGTTACCTGCATAAAGGAAAAGACAATAAAGTCTGTGGCAGTAAAAGCAGTGGCAGTAGAAGAGCCAAGGACAACTAACTGCATGTTCTCCAGGAGAGTAGCAGGCACACACTGAGCAGGGTACAGGCAGACTCCCTGGAGTGGAAACCCATGCTCTCCTGTTCAGCCTGGCACTAAATGAGTCACTGAGACTGCCTGTGGACAGTGGAAGATCTAGTAGAAGATCTAGTGAAGTCATGTTAAAAAGAAGAAACCATCTTTCTTAAAAATGTCAGAGATAACTCTATAGAGCAAACCGTCCAGACAAGCCTTAGATTCTCCCATCTCCTCAAATTTTCAGATCAAACTGCACTCTTGAGTAAGCTGTCCTTTAGTTAGACGCCAGATCTTGGCTCAGTAACGAAGGAAGTAGCTGAGCTACACGAGGTGAGTCTGGGTAACAGACTGATCCTTTCAGATACAGCTGGGAAAAGCAGGGAGTGAAAGAGATGAAACACTGCAAAGAGATTTAGCCATGCTTCATCAGTCTCTCTGCTCTCACAGCTTTCCGAGCATAAACAGCAGCCTGGCAGAGCCTCTCCCTACACATCCTCCATCCCGCTGCACTCAGGGGGGTCAAAGGAGTTAAGACATCAGACTTCTGTTGTATTGTTGGTGGCACATAGCTGGGACACGTGCATCCTAAGCTGCTTATGCCTGGCCATTGCTTACGTGCAGGGGATATGTGAGCAGCGAGGTTGGGAAGGAAAGATGTGGGTCTGGTCAAATGAGGGTATGTCCACAGTGCCTGAAGTGATGCAAGCTCTCAGGCACGAGATGGGAAAATTACTGTCCTGCCAATGGACAGAATTTCTGGCATCTGAGATTTGGGGAGGGGTAGGAGTGTCTCTGTTGTTGCACAGTATGCCAGGACAACACCAGCTGCCATATGGGCACTTTAAAATCTGCTCCTACATTGCGTGCTGTCTCCACCCTGTTAACAAGCTGACTGTCTCTCTCACTTCCAGGCTTGATAGTCTACTTAGGAATGATGGTGGGGGCTGTCTTGCTGGGCGGCCTCGCTGATAAACTGGGAAGAAAGCAATGCCTCATCATATCACTTGCAATCAACGCTGCCTTTGCGTTCCTCTCCTCCTTCGTCCAGGGATACGGATTCTTCCTCTTCTGCCGCCTTATCTCAGGCCTCGGGTGGGTACCTGCTGAATCTGCCCCCTGTCCTGGAGCAGCCCCAGCACAGCTGGGTGTGTGGGGAGGGACAAGGAAGGCTGCTCAGGATCTCATCCCAGCTGGGATGGCATTGCCATTTGGGACGTGTGGCTGTGTTACCTCACTCCTGACCCCTAGAGCTGTAATGGTGGGAGAGTTTGGTCAATGGTGTCCTTCTGGTACTGCCCAAATTGTGCAGAAATGTGGGTGAGACTGAAAAATGACCACCTCCAAGGCCTCCAGTGAGACCCTCAGCAGTTCTCATTGCCTGCCTGTATTTTGCCTCCCTAAAATGAGTGATCATGAAATAACAAGATGTTTAAGTGAAGAGCAGGGTATTACTCTGGCTTTGCACAAACTGCACAGGAAATTCAGCTTTTAGAGCATGAGAAGGATCTTGTTAATCTTGATATCTAAGACCAGTCCAGCCAAAGAGAGATTTGCATTTTTCTCCAAGTCTCACTTCTGAGCAGCCCATCTGTGAGTGTGACCTTCCCTCATTAAACATGCAATCCTAACCACAAAGACATTGAAGAAGTGTCTCATTTTTCCCATGTGCTGTTTTTTCTCCTCAGTATTGGGGGCACCCTCCCCATCGTGTTTGCCTATTTCTCTGAATTCCTGTCTCGTGAGAAGAGAGGGGAACACCTGAGCTGGCTTTGCATGTTCTGGATGATTGGTGGCATTTATGCTTCAGCCATGGCTTGGAGCATCATCCCACATTACGGTAATTTCTGCTTTTGACTTTCTACACCACCACATTCCTGCACCACTTCCTTGGGAGTGATCCTTCAACAGGTAGCAACAGTTCTTACACATCCCAGCACAAACACCACTGAAAATAACAGATACCTGAAGTGTTCACAGGAGGTCTCATAAATTGACTGCATGATTGACTGACAGATAGTGAGGCTGCAGATAGGACTGGATGGGGCTGATTTCCATCCAAAGCCTCAAATACATCCCTTGAATTACACTGCTGGAGCCTGAGCTCTTAATCTAGACATCAGCTCATTTGGGGGAAAATGGACTGAGATTATATCGCAAAAATTGATCCAGTTATCAAAAATAAACAACTTTAATCAAGGAATTACTGGATGCTGTGAATGATAGCAGTGAGGACAGCCCATGTGCTTTCCCTTAGCCAAGTGTCCACACTGGCAGGGCTGTGTGCCTGGTGACACCTCTGCTGAGCCTGTGATGGGCTGAAGTCACTTCTGACTTCATCTAAATGGGTGCAGGAGTGGAATGGGTTCCCTGCCCTCAGCTGGAAGTGGGAATGAAAACATAGATGGATGTAAACTGAAATGTACTTGTGCTCTGAGGAACAAAAGTCTGCATGTCACGTGTTCCTTGTAACTTGTGTATACAACCTAGGTAAACACCAGAAGCAAGAATCTACTGGAAAAAATTAATTCCCCCAGTATTCAGTGACAGCAGCTGTTTGCAAAATCCTGTTTGAGGAAAGTAGGACAGTCCACAAAACCCATGAAGAAAACCACTAACATTTACCTATCAATACATTTTTAGCACATTTAAAGCACATTCAGTATAAAGAGATATTCATGCTTTTGATTGATATGACAGAGACTGTTGGAAGAAATAGGCAAACTTACTTCAGGGGTGTCAGGTAGAAATAATTCTATTATCTGCGACAACATTTGCTTTAAAAAGCCCTTAGATACTTACATTACAATTATTTTTCAGATGACTTTTTGATGCTGCATTTTTGTAGCTTCTTTTTTGATTTCCAACGTTCCACCTACTATTTTGGCACTTTGTGAAATCATTAGAACACCATGACTGGCTCAGATGAGACCTCTGCAAAACCCATTGCTTGATGATTTCCTTATTCTGTGAATAAAAGATGTTTATAGGAAAAAATGAATTAAACAGTCCTTATGGGATTTGAGCCTAGGGAGGGTAAAGAGCAATATAAGAGAATGAGGTTGTACTTTCCAGTTCTTAGCAGGGGAATACTGGACTTGGTCAAACACCAGGAAAAAAAGCAGGAGAGGGGGCACCTCAAGTGCAGGATTACGATTTTGATATTTCTAAATTTTAACACCAGCTCAGGTTTTGTAGGTCTGGAAAAAAAATAAACTTGCTTTTCTTGCTCACTTCTATGAAATGTGAAATATATATGTGATAGAAAAGTCATAGGAGATGGAGATGAAAAATAGATAGGAGATGGAAAGAAGCCATTTCTAATGTGGCTCTCAGATCAGAGATTTAACCTTTGTAAACTTTCGGTAACATCACTGAGAAGCAATCAATTATGGCCCTTTTTCCTGTACCATTTTCCAGCTTTACTTACCTACAGCCGCAGAGAGCTGTTCCTATTGCTGGGTGATTTCTAAACCCAAAGATAAAAGAAGGTTTTTAAAAGGCAGAACCTGAGCATGTTCCAGTTTCTGTAATGAACATGAACTCACTTGCTGCTATCCTCTGAGCATGCTATCGAGCCATCAGTACTAAAAACAGCAAACTTTCAGCCTGTCCTCCTGTCAGAGCAAAACTCAGAATGCCTGGTCAGTATTTTCACTCGTTGGCTCTTGCTGTTTGCAGGCTGGGGGTTCAGTATGGGAACCAAGTACCACTTCCACAGCTGGAGAGTCTTTGTACTCGTGTGTGCCCTGCCCTGCATCGCCTCCCTGGTGGCACTGAAATTCATGCCTGAAAGCCCACGGTTTCTGCTGGAGGTAAGAGGATTCATCTCAAATGTTGCAGTCTGACATCAGCAGAGCATGGCAGGTCCCTAATGTGTCACTGTCTGTCTTTGTCCCATCAAACACAGAGAGCACAAGCTCAGGAGCAAAGCCACTCCTACGTATCCTCACCACCTCCACAGACTGCTTAAACCCCAAAGATTGCAGTCCGTGGGGTCAGTCACTGATGATTAGTGTGTCACTGCCAGATGGGGTACAGATGGAAGGTAGTGAGAGATGGGAATTTCCTATGTCCAACAAAGGCACTTTGAAAATATCTTGCAGAGTTTGGGCACGGAACTACTAAATCCTGGTGGTAGAGCAAAGGACAAAGTACATTTTACTGAGTGAAATACTTAAACCTTAGAAACCTTAAGCAAGTATTCTGTATTTCTACTTCACAGGTGGGAAATGTATCAATACCTAGTTCAAATTAAGCCTGCAAGTCTTTAGAAGAGTTGGGATGAGAGTCCAGTTCTTCTCATCCATCTCCTCTTCTTTCAACTGTTTTTAAAGCTCTATCCCTGACCCCCTTTCTGCCTCAGGCAGTTTTAGGGACAACTCCTTTCTCCAGCACAGAGATGCTGCACTCTGTGAATACCAACCATGCTTTCAGCTCTTCAGGTTTCATCCAGCCCCTGCTCTCTGTGTGCTTCTCCACTGTGCTGGACCTCTAGAATTGCTTTCTCTCTGAGCTTTGATAAATTACAGAGCTGGGAGCTTGAACGCTTGTTTTCCTTTCCTTTGGTGTTTTCAGATTGGTAAACATGATGAAGCCTGGATGATCCTCAAGCAAGTTCACGACACCAACATGAGGGCCAAGGGCGAGCCAGAGAGGGTTTTTACGGTGAGTTGAGCAAAGCCATCAGTTAAGAAAAGCTGGACTTACCTTCCTTAGTGCAGCACAGCACCACTTTATTCCTCCTCGGGACTCTTTCAATGTAATCTCTCCCCCAGCAATGAGAAAAAGAACTGTGAGAAACATTTTGTGCATTTAAACTTAAGATGCCAGTCTGTTTTTCAAGAATTAGTCAAGTCTGTCAATTGCAGTGAGTACTCTTCATTCCTGGTGTTACTCTACATCCTTTAGATCAGTGATTTTAATTACATACATGCTTAATTGGTTTGCTCTAAGAGACTAAAACAAAATAAGAGAGATATTGGCCATGTGGGAGACCTGAGTCACTCCTTTCTCCATTCTGGCTTCTAATCAAAGTCTGATTAAACTTCATGTACTTTCTAATGAGCTTTCAAAACTCCACCTGCCTCATACCCTGTCTTTAATCTCTCCAAGGGAAAGTGGGATGAGTGGCTATTACTCATTGATCTGCTGCTTGTTGTGAAAAAGGTCACACCAGCAGAGTCGTTAATAGTAAAATCAGAGAAAAGGTTTATGCTGGGGTTAGCTGCAAATGACTGTAATTCAGTTGTAAAATCCTGGTGAGCCAGCCAGGGAAGAACTCTTGATTTATGCTTTTAAAGGTGAGAGCACACATGTTTTTAAAAGATGGAAAAAAAGGAGATACACCTGTGTGTGAAATATGTATTTGTGACCAAGAAGGAGAGCAAGGCTCCATGTTCAGAAGGGTTGTCAGGAAACTGTGCTCCTTGGGAGTGATCCTTCAAGGAAATTAAAATTTCATATCTGAGCATGACAGTTGTGTGCAGGTTCACGTAGGAACTTAACAAGCACTTGTTATTTTTAGCCTACCAAACATTTGAGTGATGCAAGCCCCGATAGCAAAGGTGAGAGAGATGTCATCTTTAAATCCATGGCTGGCTTTGCTGTAACGCTGAGCTGGAAATGAAGCTCAAATATAAATATATATATATATCTCACAAAGTAGGGCACTATGAGAGTCTGAGCTGAGTGGGAGAATGAAGGAGCAGCTGTACAGCCCCATCAGTGCTCCTCACTCCATCCAGCAGAGTCATGACTGTGCTGGAGGAGCTGAGCTCGGTACCGCACCTCGAGATGCTCTGAGCAGAGATGTACTGACACCCGCTGGCACAGGGGGTGATCAGAGCCCCTGGTGTGGCACAAACTGTCGGGTTTTGTGTTTTTCTGATAGGCCAGAAGTTGTCAATTCCTGGTGAGTCAGCTGGTACCGGGACAGTTCCCAGATCTGACATTTAATCGGTGCCAGGAGGAGGAAAGCAGAGACTCCACAGCTGAGCCAAGGCGCTCGTTCACACTCAGAAATTTATTCAGCAAAATTTCGCCTCCTCCATGTGTTTACAAACAGTTCTGTTTTCCTTGAATATGTCCTTTAATTAAAGCTACTAAGCAAATATTTGCTGGGACCCATTTGTAAGTTTTCCTGAGCAGCGCAGTTCAGGTATTCAGCACTGAAAATTCAAATTGCTTTGGTGAAGCAAACTGATTGCATGGTGTGGGCACACTTGATGGCAGGATGCATTTTCAGCTGCAAAGATTCTCATCTACACATTCATTTGTCATAGAAGTTCTGCCAGTGGTATTTAAAAGATGTGGAATGAGAAATATTCCTGCTAGTTGTCTTAGAATAAAGAGATCCTGAGGACACAGTTTGGGTACAAGTGGCTGATCTTGGAGATAATTTTTACTATAATTGTCTAGTTCTAATTTGCAGTGGAATTCTAAAGGTAGAAAAATAAGGTAGTATATAGGCTGATTAGCCAGTAAATGAAAGATTAAAGTGGACATGATGCACTTAAAATATTTCATGGAAGAAGAGAGAGAGAGAGGATGAAGAGATGGATGAAAAGAAGAAAGGAAAGCTTACTTTTGTTAATAGTTTCTTGCTGTAATTAAATCAATTAGCTCAATTGCTAATGCTAACTTTCAAGGAAAAAATAATAAGGGTTATTAGGTGGAAACATTGCCCAGAAGACAATGGAATTTAAAACCACCCAAGAAATTTCAGTCCATTTTTTATCCTATTTTTTTTCTTCCTCCAGGTTTCCTATATCAAAACTCCAAAGCAAGTAGATGAATTTATTGAAATCCAGAGCTCAACAGGGACCTGGTACCAGCGGTGGTTGGTCAGGATCACGACTACTTTAAAACAGGTAAATAGAAGAAAAAAACTTCACACAGGTGCTTTTGAGCTTTGGGCTCCAGTGCCTCATTGCTTCAGGTCATTGTGCCTTGAAACCCTGATTCTCACCTCAGAAAATCTGCTGGGTTTTGCAAATCTGACTGTAATCTGTCAGCACTTTTTGTGCAGATGTGTGCACCTGCAAGCTGCCCTGCTGCCAGCCAGGCCCCAAAATTGCCCTGTGAGCATCACTGCCATGCAGCAGGGCACAGCTTCCAGGACCAGCCACAGCCCCAGGCGCCCGGCTCTCCTTCTGAGCAGATAAACATTGATTCTCTCTCCCCAAGCCTGAGTGAATTTACCACCTGCAGGGGAAGTAGAAAGGGTTTGCTCTTTGTTCCTGCTGAGGCCGAGTTTCTAAGAATGTTGTATTGTCTCCTAGGCTAATTTAGCCTCTCACAC
Organism: Daphoenositta chrysoptera; assembly: GCA_013397915.1. NCBI lineage: Eukaryota > Metazoa > Chordata > Aves > Passeriformes > Daphoenositta > Daphoenositta chrysoptera. The sequence continues at coordinate 1,402,251 of VZRO01007925.1, forward strand.
TGCTGTGCTGCTCACCTAATGCCCATGTAGGACTGTGGAAAACCTTGCTAGAACTTCTAGTCTTGAAGGATGAGCTGAAAGTGAAGGAAAGTTCTCCTTAACTAATAGCAAAGCTGTTGTTATACTATTACTATACTTACGTGGCAGGTTCAGAGCTCGAGGAGTTACATCCCCTCATGTTCTTGGCAGTATTTTCTGCAGTGAGTCAACAGCAGATCTTGGTCTGTCTCCTGCTTGGCTTCATCCCTGCCTGATTTCATCTTATACCTCCTAAAGTGCCAGCTGTGTTTGGCTTTTGCTCTTCAGAGAGCTTTGGAGCTCGGTTTGAAAGCACTCCTGACACCATAGATAATTTTGAGAAGATAAAGTTGTCAGAGGGTCTGAGAACAATCTCACACCCACAGTTACTCATATAACCTGAGAGAGACACTGCATCACACCCAGCCCTAGTCGTGCACTCCAGCTCATTACAGAGGGCTCAGATCAAGTACCCTGGCACAGAGCTGAATAAGTGATTTTTTGTAAGCCATTTACTCGATAAATATAATTTTGAAAAAACACTGAATATAAGCCACGCATCTGAGCTTCCCCTAATGAACCCATTTTTCTGACATTAGGTCTATGATGCACTCAGAAATTAAGCTGTCAAATGTCTGCTGGGGTGTCCTGGCAGCTAATTCCTTCTTGTGGATTTGTAGGTCTGGGACAACGTGCTATATTGTTTAACAGCACAGTACAGGATGAACACACTGATGCTGGCTGTGGTTTGGTTTACAATGGCCTTAAGGTAAGAAAGGTACTTCTCTATATTTTTTGGGAAACTAAAGGGCTATTCAGAGTCTGAATAGTTATTTACACATGTAAATAAACGATTACAAAATTAATCCTGGTCTTATTTTAAAGAGTCTTTGTGAACTAAGCCTTGCTCTTCTACAAATATTGATCAATCTGATTGCTTTGTATGAGGCACAGGGTGCTTAGAACAAATCAGGACTTGAAAAGTGGTTGGTAGCACAGTAATATTTTGTCTCTCTCACTTCTAGATCTTTCATTTGAACTTGTCCACACACACACAAAAATAGACACAATCCTACCAGATTCTCAGCTGTTCCTTAGTCTAGATCAAAACCACTCAGGCAAGCCTAAATCTAAACCACAGGTAAATTTTGTCTTATTCTCACTTGAACTGCACACTTGCAGAAATCAGCCAAATTTGTTTCTGCTCTGCTAATCTCTTGGGCAGCAAAGTTAGCACATTTCTTTATTCCCCAGCCAAGGGGAGCTGAAATGAGTTATCCTGCTTCAAGTGAAGGGGAATGGACCAGCACGCTTCTGAGATCAGCAGGCTGCTTAGACTGGGGAAACATTTTGCTCAGTCCTGTGTCAGTAAGGAGCAAGAATTAGTGTCAGACATGCATTCACATTTGCAGTTTAACAAGTTTACAAGCTGTGAAGTAGATTGTTGGAAGAATCTTGTATCCTGATGTGTCTCCCAATCCTGCTGCAGTTACTATGGCCTTATTGTCTGGTTCCCTGACATGATCCGGTATCTCCAAGACGAGGCATATGAATCCCGAGTGAAGATCTTTGATGAGGAAGAAGTGTCCCATTTCACCTTTAATTTCACCCTGGAAAACCAGATCCATAGAAATGGGGAATACAGGAATGACAAGTAAGTGAACAGAATTTACTTTGGTGTATTCAAACTGAAATAAATTTCTAGAAAGTTTTTTCTTTCTTTTCCATTTTCCATCAACTTGAATCTCTCTGTTTTTCTTTTGGAAACTCAATCTAAATCGCTCGAATCCCAAAGGCAGTTTTTGACAGACAAAATATCATTTCAATCCCATTTTTCCACATACTCTGCCTCAGTCACTGACTTCTTCAGAACCCAACCTGCCTGTGAGGAGTCCTGCTTCCAGCAGCTCCGTGTTGGGATCAGGGCAGCGAGTGCCCACCAGGCTGTTCTGGGCAGCCCTGGAGGCAGAGGTGATTTCTTTTGCTTAGCCCACACTGACATCTACTGGGCTTGGGCAGCCACTGGTAATGAAATTGCTCTGCCGCTGTATTTCCAAAATAAAAAGCCATTTCTCTTGAAGTCCTCGAAATGAATGACCCCGGTCTCCATCCCGCAGCCCATTGGTGCAAGCTGTGCCATGGCCATGCTGGGGTGCTTCTCCCACTGCAGTCACTGTCTCCCCACAGATGAGCGTGTCACCTTCTCTTTCAGTGTTTCGAAGTCAGTGGATTTGCTCCAGCAGAACATCATTGCTTTCCTTCCTTTTTTTCTCCTATTTTGGCTGAGCTTGGTGTTTTTTCTTCCATATTCATCCTGGACCCCAATCACTCCATGATCCACAGCAATGTAAACCCTAAGCATTCCATTGCTACTTTTCAAAATTCCAATAAAAAGGAAAAATACCCCTATGTGATTTCTGTGGAGATCTCGTTGCCCCAGGCAGACCTGACAGGATGTTGCTCCAGCTGCCCTGCACCATTTGGGGAGGTCCCACTGGGTGCTCAGTGTGACACAAAACACTCACAGTTTTAATCTTCACAGCTGAAACCACATCTCATTGCCCAGCCAGGTTGTTCCAATCCCCTCAGAAACTGTTTGTCTCCATTTCTTTGTTATACATTTGATAGACTTTGGTGGGGGACCCCAAAATGTGTCCTCATGTCCTTCTCTGGACCTTCCCTGCAGAAAGGAGCTGTGCTTGATGACACAAACCTACCCCACAGCTCCTGTTCTCCAAAAGAAAGTGGTGAGAAGTGGATGTTGGCCAAATTTATGGACTGGGGATGTTTTTCTTATGCCTAGAGGAGGTGCTGAATTTTCACTAACTTCATTGAGAATTAGGGATACTCAGCACCTTGCTGGGTGAAGACATAAAACTCTGATGTAAATCACTATTCTCCTGCCTCAGCCCTCTCCATTTCAAATACTCAAAACCTGATCAAGATAAACTCCAGTAAAGCCCATACCTTATCTCAGTATGGTTTACAGCTGTGTTTTCCCTCCAGCCCTTGGCTGTGAGCTAAAACTCCATGGATCACCAGGCCAGTGCTGACTCTTTTAAAGTTGGGTGTTAAGAAAGCAAACTGCAGGGGGAAAAAAGGCTTTTAACAGCCTTAGGGACTAAATACATCACAGGCAAATACATCACTGAGCAAATGCAGAACAGCTCAAGTTTTGCTGTAACCTGTGAGACCCTCTACATGGAGCAAAACACTTGAATAGTCTTCTTGAGGTATTTTGTGCTTTAATAATTTCTGTTAGTAGGCTCAGTCAAGAAGCCCTGCAGTGCTCATTTAAAGGTGTAAACAACCATCACGTTACACTGTGTTAAAAGTGCTCAATTCAATTAAGCTGCAGAGTATATGTTAGAAGGTTTTTTTACCTGGTGACAGTCATGGCCTCTTTAACTAGAGCAATAATGCTTGTTCTTAATAGCTCCTTACATCTTCTAAACATGCCTGTGCATTACCTAATACATCTTCTCAGTGTTCCTGCAAAATCTCACAGGTAAATCAATATTGTGTCATCCTTCAGGCAGCCAGGTCAGACATGTCCCGCTTCCCATCAGAGGGGGAATCAATCACCTGACACAGATTATTATTTTTAGTGAAATCTGTTTTCATTACATGATAAGAAATAAACCTCGAATGGAGATGGTTACAAGCAGAACTCGGATAATCTCCCCACTCTCTCCAGAAACCCTGCTGTGTTTTCACTTAAAAAATCACTTTGAGTTAAACAACTGTCAGAAACCTTTCACCAAATGGCTCAATAGGCTCCTGATAATGTCTGGCTTTATTTATGATGGAGGAAGGGGGAGAATAAGGAAGGCAGCAAGGTCAGCACACAAAGGAAATGCCCTGCATTGAGTGAAATTTTCTATTTTTCAGACAGACTAGGACTGAACATGAGAGGATTTGTGTCACCTCAGCTTTAGAAGCTCATTTTCTTAGATGAGATTACTTTAAGGAATAGAAAAACTGCCAAAATCCTAAAAGATCCGTGTCTCTTTTTTAAAAAAAAAAAAACTTTTCAAACCCTTTTCTCTACTAAAACACGGAAGGAGTTGGAGGAACAGTTATGCATTCAAGCAACAACTTTTCTGTAAATGACTCTAGAAATTGCCATTAGTGCTCTGCCTCTTGAAACAGCCACTGCACCCTACACAGGGTAGAAAATATCTTAAAGCACAGAGTGAAGTTCTCTTTCCTGCCCCACAGATTTATTGGCATGAAATTCAAGGAAGTGAGATTTGAGGATTCATTATTTGAGGATTGCTACTTTGAAGATGTGAGATCCAGTGAGACCTTCTTTGAAAACTGCACCATCATCTCTACTGTCTTTTATAACACCGGTAATGGGATTCCTGCTCTGGTGTCATCTCCTTAACTAGGAACTATTTTATCAGAAAACTATTCTATTAAAACTATTTTATCTACTTTCTGGGAGAAAGGATGGTAGGGATCTGTGTGTTTGAGTGTGTGCTGGGTAATGAAAGTGATGCTGGAGAAAAAGAGGGTGATGCATTTGGAAGGAGACCTCAGGAGTTGCTCCTTTAGTAATTTTAACCCCGTGGCTTCTGGTGTCTCTGGGTGCTGTGTGGGAAATGCAAAATTCTGTGCTCAGGCCCTGACAGGCTAAAGTAATGGCAAAATTCTCAGCACTTTACAGCTCTACTCAGTAAAACTGGCTTAAAATATAATTTCAAGACACTGGTGGTTGAAGATCATAAGCAGTAAAGTAGTCATTAATTTATACCAAAAAAGCTTTTAATTTCTACTCTAATAAAGAACAAACTGTAAAGCTACAAAAATCAAAGCCTGCATTACCCTGTCCTTGTGAGATGGGGATGATACCAGTCCAGGTGACTCTACAAATAAAGGAAATATATGAGATTGCACCCACCAGGAGCCAAGGACTCAGCTAGAGTTAGCCACTCTAATAAATTTCCACTGAAATAAATACTCCCTGGCCATTTCCATTGGATGAGAAACTTCTCTTGGGCCTTTGGTTTGGTTAGGTCCTGGCTGTTGCTGCTGTGTGAGGGGGATTCAGCCAAGCAGGGTCAAGCCTTTGCCTCTTTCCCTCACAGATCTCTACGAACACAAATTCATCAACTGCAGGCTCATCAACAGCACGTTCATGAAGGAGAAGGAAGGCTGCCACATCGACTTTGAGGAGGACAATGATTTCCTGATCTACCTGGTCAGCTTCCTGGGCAGCCTGTCCGTGCTGCCAGGCAACATCATCTCTGCTTTGCTCATGGACAAAATCGGGAGGATAAAGATGATCGGTGAGTGGGGGCGGTGGGTGATGGGGAAGGACACGGTGGGACACAGCCCTGCAGAGAGCCTGGCTGGTGAGAAGGGCACAGCCCTGCTGGGAATGAGCCATTCACAATGGTCCTTTAACAAAAGGAGCACAAGGATAAAAACTAGAGGGTGAGGCAGGTGATCTACTCCATGGCAGTGGGCAAGTGACCTGCTCCCTGCCTCCTCACCCAGCTTTTCTGTGTGTCTGTAACATCCTTTTTTTTTTTTCATTTTGCCTTTTGTGTCAAATCCTGTATGTTTTTCCAGTGCTCAGCACATAAGGGTCAGAGGTAAAAACCAACCTCTTGGTACTGCTGAAGTCCAAAGATTCTGTATATATAAATGAACATTTTGCTTGTAGCAATGAATATTCACAAAGGTTATTTGATGTGGCAGCTTGACAGCGCAGGAGTTCCCTCTTTTGGTTTTTATCTGATTTTCAAATGATTGCACAAACAGCTTCAGAGACCATATGGTAAATTAACTGACCATGTCACAGCCAAGCCACCCTTTAGCACCGTAAGAATAAATTGTCAAGTTATCACCTTATCAGCTTTATGAATACTTTGGGAATTTCTGGTGTTGCTGCCTCCAGGGTTCAGACCTTGCTCTCCAGGTACTATGGGAATCATGCCCTGAAGGACAGTCATAGGAAGTTAATAAAATCAGGGATGTGGCTCAGGGGTAAGGGATTGAGCTCACCTCTCTCTCCTCTGAGAACAGAGGGAAGGTTTAGCTCAGCCTCACCGTCAGACAGGTTAAAGAAGAGCAAGATGACCCCACTGATGTGTCAGGAATGTAAACTGAGGGAAAATGAGCATTCTGGTGGTGAATTTGGAAAAGACCCAAACAAACCAGAGGGTCTATGGGAAATAAATTAGGGGAAGCTGAATGAGAATCAGATTGTCCATCCTGCAAACATGTCAGCATTTTAGGATTTTCATCTGGAATTGAGATGACAGCTGGAGCCCTAAATGCTTATTTCTCCTGCAAAATGAAGAGTACAGGACAAAAATTAGTAATGACATGCTGAAACGTTTCACTATGGAATTTCCAACTGAAAGAGCCTTCTGGCATCCCACCTGTATCACTCTGTTGAACATATTATTTCTGGTCAGCTTAACAGGAAAACTGAATTTCTCTTTTGTGTTATGTGCATCGCTGGGGCTTCGGTTCATTTTTATTATGTCCTGCCAAACCTTCTCTTGTGCAAAGCAGCAGATCTCTTGGTGCCCTCACTGTGAGCACTGCTGGGTTGTGCTTTTGCAGCAGGGAGAATATCCAGACCACACTGTGGGGATGTAGTTTGGCCTTGTACCATGAAGGAGAAGTGGACATGGAGTCCTGCACAGCAGCTTTTCATAGGCAGGCCACTGCAGTGGCAAGATGCGACATAATGTCCAAAGTAAAGCATTTTAGTTCCACTTCAGCATCCAAATTATTTTGGATGGTACCAAATTGACTCCAAAACCACCAAACAACAGAGATAATTGTTTGCTTTTCTGGTAATAAATGGAGATATTTCAGTGATAACAGAACATTCTGGTGAGAAATAGTTTGATTTTTCACAAATTTCACCTTTCAGGTGAAAATTCCCAATGGAGTAGAAAGCAGTGATGTAGCTATTAATATTTCTGAATCTGAACTGTGCCTAACTGAGCATGAATGCTCTCACTTTCTCCCTTGGTGATGTTCATAAAATTATGGCTCCTGTGCAAATGTGCCATGAAATCCAATGATGTTCTTATAATTAAAAGAGACCTCAAGTGCTTCATACAAGTGACTGTAAATTATCCTAATTGGAACTAGAAATGTGTCAAGTGACTTCAATACGATATGAAATGCACAAGCTTATCACTTGAAACTCAAGCTGAAAAACCTTCACAATGGTGCTTCCTCCTCATTGACTTTCATGTTTACTTGCCTCTTCTCTTCCTGGGTCCATCTGGAAGTCTGAGATGCTGGAAATTTGCCTGGAAAAGCCTCTCTGCACAGTCTTTGTAGAGCAGGACTATCAGCAAGATCAAGTGGTCACTGAGAACATTTCCAGGCTGATTTCCAGCATCAGAGAATGACAGTCAGCATCAAGGTGTTTTCAGATTCTCGCAGATTTAATTCTTATTGGGATGAAACGCCATCACTTGAAAGCCATGTTTATCTGTGGGAGCCCGGAATGTAGAGAATATTTCCCTGCCTGTTTTGAAGGGTTCTACCCCCCTGGAAAACACTGTATTTGACCTTTATCCATGGAGAAAACTGCCAACTCTTTGGGAAGAACTAGAATCTACTTTAGTGAGAACTAAATAATAGAATGTTATCGCAGGGTAAGGTTATCACAGGGTGAAAAATCTAAAGGTGTTGGGTTTATTAATGTAGTAAATAGATAAAAAGCAAAAACTCCAAAATGGAGGATTGTTGTTGTTTCTAGGCTTTCTTCTTCTTCTTCTAGTACTCCATATTCTGCAGTAGAAAATGTCTAAAAATTATTGGATGAAAAATTCCACAGCTCCTGTATACGTGATAAAAACATTTGTCTAACTGGTAGAAAAGTGAAAATATCTTTCATTTTAAGTTTTAATTGGATGATTTAACTTTAAGAAGGCCATGTTATCTTGATAAGTATTCATTTCTACTGCAATGTCTGTTGTGTGCTGTGTCTGGGTCATGCTAGTGACCTTACTTCTCTGATAAGACTTAATAAACTATCTTAATGCAGAGAGTGCTGAAAGTTTCTTTAAAATCACTCCCCCGTCAGGGGAAAACCTGGCTTAGAGACACAGCTAAGTCAGGGGCTGAGGTCCACACTTACCAACACATGTTTGCTCAGCTGTGGACAGGGGAAGCTGCTGCCAGCATTTCTGTTGGTTTCCCCCTGCAGGTGGCTCGATGCTGATCTCAGCTGTGTGCTGCTTCTTCCTGTTCTTCGGGAACAGCGAGTCGGCGATGATCGGCTGGCAGTGCCTCTTCTGCGGGGCCAGCATCGCCGCCTGGAACGCCCTGGATGTCATCACTGTGGAGCTCTACCCCACGGACAAAAGGTGCTCAGAATACTGCTCTGTTCAGCCTCTGACTTTGTCTTCTTAGCTCCCGATGGAAAAAGCCGCCCTAGAGATGTGTCGGAGGGGGAGCTGTGTTGGGTTACACCATGGGTGTTCTAGAAGAGCAGGCCTGAAGGCCTACAAAAGCATCTTCCCTAGGCCCGGGGGTAACCATGGAAACACTTCCAGGTCACCTGAGATGGGCTGGAAAAGAGGATTATGGGTCAGTGACCTTCTTGATCAATGGCCTGGGAAGATTGTGGTTAGTGGCCTTATCTGGTATTATTTACACCTTACCATAATAGGTAATATGTAGGGAATACTCCAGGTGAATGGGTGAAATCCTGGGATTTGATCTTCCTGTTTCTATGAGGTTCTATCCTGTTCGTGCACTGGTATTTAGGTAACCTGAGCTGCACAATGAACGTCTTTGCACTTCTCCATCTGCCATGCAAAGTCCTTGCCCAGCGTGATTGCTGCAGAGCTGTGTATTTTTATTTATTTTATTTTCACCAGACCTTCGGGGCTGTGTAATCCTGGATCAGCACAGACATTTGCAAGCATAATATGTGAGGCAGGTTGAACACAAGGATCACGTGGACATATGGAAATTATGAACTGATAAATTATAGAATCATAGAATTGTGACTTCACAATGGTTGAAAGGGACCTTAAAGATCAGCTAGTTCTAAACCCCATGCCACTGGCAGGGACACCAAATGAGAATGTACTCAGTCACTTCCATGGATGTGCATGGAAGTCAGGCCTTTCACACTGCATCCCCCAGCCTCTCATCATGGCTCATGACTGGGGCAGCCTTCCCCTCCAAAACCTGGAGACAACCATGTGCAGTGAGTGATTTGGGACATGGAGAAGCACAGGAGACTTTGGGACAATGTCCTGCAGATTAAATCTTTCCTTACAACATCATTATAAGCCCCTTTTTGCCTTTTTCAGACTGTTGGGGGAAGGCAGAAATGAAGGAGAAGGACTGTGCATTGAAAGCACTGTGCTTTTAGCTGCTGGGTGAAACAGGATTTAGAGGAGAGCTGTGGTTGCTTCTCTGGTGACAACCCACTCCAGGCAGCCCTTGGAGTAGTAGTAGTCCTTTGAGGAGATCTAGAGCAGATTTTGTCCTGCTGTCTTTGGGGAGGGCAAAGGCAGACAGACTGGGCCACTCTAGGGCTAGGGAGAAGGTAAGATGGAAAGGAGAAATGAGTACACACAGACATTCTCCTCATTAGCACAGACATGCAAAACAGTTACATCTATTTATCCATTTATTTATTCTGCCCAGTTTTACTTGCTAGAAGCGTAGCCTGGGCAAGATAAGAGCATTCACAAAATTACCCATCCAAACCTTCTGTAGCTGTGCCAGAACCTCCCTTCTAACCATTGCTTTCTGCTTTCCTCCCCACAGGGCAACAGCCTTTGGCATCCTCAATGGGCTTTGCAAGTTTGGTGCCATCCTGGGGAACTCCATCTTTTCCTCCTTCGTAGGGATAACCAAGGTGGTTCCCATCCTTCTGGCCTCCTCCGCTCTGGTTGGAGGTGGGCTGCTCGCTCTGCGCCTGCCAGAGACTCGAGAACAAGTCCTGATGTGAGCAACACAGGCCAGGGGGCTTGGGGGGGCAGATGGAGAAGAAGAACAAAAAAGAGCCACGTCCGAAAGACCCAAAATGTTCGTTCCATACCGTTCTGTCGATACCTCAAAGAGAGACGGCAGAGGGAAAGAAGAACCCGCAGGGATATAAACAAACTCCATTCCTGACCCTTTTACAGCCATGACTGGTGCATGCAGCCCCCACACACCCCTTGCAGAGCTTGGGTTCCACCCTGCCTGTGCTGGGAGCCCCCTGTCCCTGCCCGTGCCACTGCAAGGACACCGGACACAGCCAGTGGCTCTGTGCAGGTGTGTGCCCGTGTGGGTGTGCCCGTGAGTGCCCGTGGGGGTGGGTGTGACACGGGGGACAGACCCCAGCCCCTCCTGCCTCTGCCCAGCTGTGAGACCCTGCCAGCCCTCCTTGCCCACCCACAGCAGCTCAGACACGCAGAGCATCGGGGGAGGCAGCTCCCAAACCTGCTGGAGGTGAGAGATGCAGATGCAGCCAGTGGCCCCAGCTGTCTTGATTTTGGGACTACCACTCCAGCTTCCTGGAAGAGTGAGAGTCCTGATTTCTCCAGGATTTGAGGGTGGGTGCTCAGCTCTCTCAGAAGACTCAGAGCTTCAAAGCCCTTTACTGTTGTCACTTGGGCACAGGGAATCACTAGGCACCTTCTTGCTGTGGAAGAGAAATATCTAAATAATTATATATATATATATGTATGTACTTACACTTACTTGCAAACGTACATAAACCCATTGAAGTGATCAGCTGTTAAAATTTAGGATTCTTCATTTCTGCACCCTTAGGAGTGACACTTAAAACAAATCCCAGTAATTCAAGATTATCAGGAGTCATGACCAGCTTAGTGACACTTCATTCTTTACATCAAGATACCAAATATTTAAATGTATTAGTGGCTGGGAATATATATTTCTATAATGATTAAGAGGGTTTTTTTCCTACAACTTTCACAGAGGAGAAATTGATATGATATTGGAGAATTCCACAGACCAAATGTGTACATATTATCCAATGTAAATAGGGGATTTTTGCCTAATACCTAGAGTACAGTAACTGTGAATTTACCAGCATTTTAGCCATATTATTTGAAGAATATGATGCTTGATTTTCTAATATACTTGGGTCTCATTGAAACACTGTAAGCACAGTTACTTAAAGCCATTTAACTTGTTACACAGGGAATGCACACAGCAAGCTTTCACTGTACAGAACATTAAATTCCCCATTAAGTGGCACAGTGTAGTTTGATACCCTGTGGAGAGCATTTCTGAAATTTGTGTGCCCTTTTTATCACACGAGTTAAGTCCTGTTGTACCTAGAGGCAAAGTGAGTTGTGTATTTTGGGGTGTTTTGTTTTCTTGGGAAACCAGAATGAAAAGAAACCTGTCCAATAACACACCGATGCTCACAATGGATGAGAAAACACTAATTATATCCTTTCAACAAACTCAGCAATAGACCAGAATTGATCTGAAACCATCACACAGTACAGGGAATTTGTCAAACCAGGATATTTCATGACATAAAAAGTTCTTTTGTACTTTTGCTGATGATCTTCTCATTTACCTTTTTTTGGGTCTTCTTTGTTGTTTTTTGTTTGGTTTTGCTTTTTTGGTGTTGTTTTTTTTTTTTTTTTTTTTTTTTTTTTTTAAAAAAAACAAAAAAGCGATAGTNTTAAGAAAACCAAGCAAGGCTAGGCTGAAATCCTGCAGGACTGATGTCTCACACCTCTGCCTTGGCTGCACAGGGACAGTCCCTTGCACTCAAGGCTGGCAGGCACCAGGGCCAGCCCAGGCTGCAGCTGTGGGGTCAGCGTGGTGCTGCTGCAGGACACACAGCAGGGTTGGATCACAAGCAGCAAACCCCTGCCAACGAGGCAAAAACCTCTAATGAGCATCACTTTTATCATTGTGTCAATCAGGGGTAAACACTCATGGATCAGCTAGGCTACAGCAGGCTCTTTGGGATTTTTGACCTTTATTCTGAGGTTTATGAAACTGATAAAATCACAAGCTGATGTAATAACCGAGCTTATTATGCCTCATTTCTTCATTTTATGGTTGCTTAGGGCTTTTTTTTATTATTTATCTTATTTGTCTTCAAAACAGCAAGGTTCCTTCTCTAAGGTAGGGGTGAATGTAATTATGTCCTTTGGCAGCAGTTCACAGCTTCTGTTCAGAATCACAGCCCAGAACGTGGTTTTTTTCTCTAAGAATATCTGTTCCTTTTGCATGATAAGAAGAAGTTTAAATATGTATTTTAACACAAAAGATCACCATGACTTTTAGGTTTCATCCATTTTGTTGGGCTGGGCCTGCCAGTTACCATGTTGCAACTGGGCAGGGGGGCAAAATTTTGTTTCATTTTCTGGAATATTTACTTGTGCTGGTCTGAGGACCCAGAACCTATTTGTTTAAATATTTCTTTTTCCTAGCATTCTTATTTACACATCACCCAATGCTCACAGCAAACCTGCCTATTCGTGTTCTCCACTGACATTTTGCAATGACCTTAATGACATCATTTATTTTGCAAAACTTCCCTGTTAATTTTCAGAGAAGGAAGAAACTGAAGTCTCGGGGAGATAGAAATGGCAAGGTAATATTAGGAAATATTATCCAATCTTAGAAACCTTTCTTCCTTACAGAACAGCTCTTTCACAGGCTGCTAAACCTCACCTCACAGACGAGCTGGGACAAGGTAGAGAGCAGTAGGATCTCATTGTCAATGTCACCTGGAAATTCTTTGCACCCCTAAATCCATGGGTCAGTCACTTGAGGGCTAAGGGATATTGCACATTTTAGGACACTGCTCCTTCCCCTGGCTTGACCAGGGAGTTTGTGACCTAAGAGGAGAGAGCAAACACACCCCAGCTGGCACATGAGAGCCTGAGATAAAGGTCAGCAATGAGCAGAGAAGGAAAAAAGGAAAAGCTAAGGAGAACTCATATGACCTAGCTGAGACACCCAGGAGTGGATTGAATGGATTTCCACCATTCTCAGCTGAAAGCAGAGCCAATGCAGAGGACCTTGCCCAGGCCCTGTGCAGAGCTGAAGATGCTTGCCCTGGATACCCCTTCTTCTTCAGGGACAGAGAGATCCAGGGCAACAGCTCCAGCTCAGGCATTGCCTTTGTGACACCTGGGCTGACATCTCCCACCCAGTTCAGTGGGGACAGGCTTAGGCCATATTCCCAGGGTGTTTGTTTGCTGTCCTTGCCGTGGTGTAAATCCACATAGGCATTACATTGCTGCTCTCCAGAGCAAAACAGCTGCTGGGTGCAGACCCCTCTGCACTGCCTGTGGTTTGATTTGGGCTCAGTTTCAAGCCTTGGCCAGCTGCTAGGGCTGAGCTTCAGCCACAGATCCTTGATCCCCAGGCAAGGGAAGATTTCTCCTCAGGCACCTCCTCTGATGGCTCAGCTTAATTTCTGCTGTAAAATCAGCATTGCCCCCGCTGTGCAAGGGCCAGAAGATCTCCTCCCTCCGTTCTCCTGCCCACGTCTGCCACGGTGAACTGTCTCTGTCTTGGATACACTGGACCATCCATGGAGAAAACTGCTGACCACGGGTCCCCTGATGATCTCTGCACAGCACTATTTCCATGGATTCGTCAACTTTACTGCAACAGGGACACAGAGGACCAAGACAGGGGACTTGCCTTAAATCCCAAAGATCTCTTCTAGAGGACAGCTGGATCCCCTCATGCATGCGTGGCACGCCAGTACAGCCACTTATCCAGAGACGTTGTGGCACTGGAAAGGTGAGTCTAGGGATCCCAAACTGGCCTGCTGGGACTTTGTGTCTTCAGCTCCACAGCACTGTAAGGGGAGGAGTCCACTGCTGAATTTCGGAGCCCATTGCTGAATTTCGGAGCATGCAGACACAGACATTGATAGGAACACCAAGCACTGTTGATACTGTTATTAAAGACCAGTGGTATTACAGTAAGAGTTCTGCCTCCTTGTATTCCCTGTTGATTGAACGGGTTGTTGTATAGTGATTTATTTACTCCAGTTGTGCAGGACAGCTCCTGTTACTGCCTTTGGCTCTGCTATGTCCTAGTGGTGGTGGCTGCAGCTTGTGCTGAGTGGGGTCATCCCCTCCTTGCCCGTAGGAACATCACTCTTCGAAATTCCTTGAAATGCTATGGGACTTACAAATGGTGGTGTATGGATCTTTTGGACTATGAAGAGGGTCAGTCTTGGAAAACCCACATCCAGTGCCAGAGGTTCTGCACACTGGGGAGTGCTCAGGCATCCTGATGTCCTTTGGTGATCCTGGAGAGGCACTGAGGGACGTTCCCTGAGCCTGGGACTGGTCCAGCCCCAAGGCTGGGTCCACACGAGGGCACAGAGCAGGACTGCATGGAGCTGAGCTTTCTGCAGATGTCCAGGTCCCTGCTTGGAGACCTCCAACAGCAGAGCCTACTCTGATGCTCTTAAGGAGTCCCTAGGTCCATTTATACTCCCTGTTTTTGTCCTTTGACTTTCCAAAGGACACACAAAACCTGGGAGGGTATTCTTAGGTTTATGTAGATTTGAACCCTATGCATTTTATTTTGCATTAAGTTTCTCCCTCAGTTTCTCACCCTTATATTAGCAAATGCTGCTTTTAGGAAGAATCAAGCCTGGGAACTGTGAAGGAAACAAAATGAAATCAATTTCTTTGCTGTATGTGATGCTAGTGCTGTATAAATGTACACACACTGCAAGTCCCACTGTAAATAACACCTGGTGTCGTGCTTTAATGGAAAGTTTCATTTAGATGTTCTGTCGACTCTGTGTGTGAAATAGCCAATTCCAGTCCCTTGGTTCCTTTTCTTCATTTAAAAACCTCTTTTATTTCTTTTATTTGATCTGTGTCTGGTTGTCACTGGAAATTGCAGCTATTCCAATGGACTTTGTTTTTGTTCTCTCTGTCACATTAAAAGGCTGGAAGAAAAAGAATGGCTCTTGTAGTGTTTGTGTTTAATGTACATTTTGAGCCTTTTTACAAGGGCTGTACTGGGTAACTTTGTACCCTGACACTGTGGGGGCTTTCTCTGATGTTTGCTACTTGTTCATCCTTCCTCTCTCAAACAATCCCAACTCAATTAAGTCTCCCATCACAATCCTTTCACACCGTGGACTTCCAAACACAGGACATGAGAAAATCTTTACCGTGAAAAACTTTCTGGTAGTAGGAAGCATGAAAAACCTTTAAATGCTGTGCAAGACCAAAAAGCTAAACTCTGCTTTATAGCAAGAATACGTTCCCAAAGAAGCACTGCTTTTGAGGCTTGGCACACCATTTGACCACAGCATACTCCCTTCTTGGATGTATTTCTGAGGATGTGAGCTCTTTCTTTTTATTTGCAGCTCTTTGTATATATCTAACTGTCCAGGCCATGCTTTCAGAGTAATGATACAGACAGCAGCAACTGCATGGGAAAAGAGCTCATGGCACAAGCAGTGGAGGCTGGCTGACAGACTATGGGGTTTATGCAGGAATTTCTTTATGTATAACATAAAATGCAGTGATCCCACTTGTCCTAGACCCACTGACGGGTTTTGATTTGAGTCAACTGTGGCTTGTTGTTAAGAAATTTAAGTGCTGAAAGGTTGTTGGGTAAATAAGTGATTAGTCTTCTCATCACGTCCACTGCAACATGCTAAATGCAGTATTAAAGTGAGAGATAGAGAGCCAGAGAGATTGGAAATGTAATAAAGAAACTGTGAAGGTACTTGCATCATCAGGGGACTAAATCAGCATTTTCCCTCAGCTCGGGTTCAGCTGGGTCCCATAGGACCTGTCTGAGCTGGGGTCCCCCTGGGTTAACCAGAGCCAGCAGCAGTTTGGGATTGGTAAGGACTGGTCTCAGGTGGGAATCAGTAAGGACTGGTCTCAGGTTAAATCAGTAAGGACTGGTCTCAGGTGGGAATCAGTAAGGATTGGTCTCAGGTGGGAATCTGTAAGGACTGGTCTCGGGTTAAATCAGTAAGGACTGGTCTCAGGTGAGAATCAGTAAGGACTGGTCTCAGGTTAAATCAGTAAGGTCTGGTCTCAGTTTGGAATCAGTAAGGACTGGTCTCAGGTTAAATCAGTAAGGTCTGGTCTCAGGTGGGAATCAGTAAGGACTGGTCTCAGGTTAAATCAGTAAGGACTGGTCTCCGGTGGGAGCTGCCAGCTGTGAATTTTGCAATGCTCATGTCCAACTGCAGAGTGCAGAGCTATGGAGCCAACCTTCTGCGAGTTCTGCCTGTAGGAAAACGTGCATCAGCAAACACCATCAGAAAGCATTTTCTACAAAGTGAGTTTTTAGATAAAGGTCAGAGATTTGCACTGAAAGCCTTGGAGGTGCTCTCGAGTCGTCCTGACTCCAGGCTAGTTGACATTCTGCATAAGGCTGAAGTCTCAGTAAGCAGAAAAATCCCATATTTGAATGTTCAAACAGGGTTGCTGATAAAAACAGTGCGTAAAAACCCCTGCCTAATTTTAAAGTAGGGCACAGGGAATTTAAAAGCAAGATTATGTGACACAGCTGCCTAAGATCACATAGGATGGACTGGCTGGTAAGAAAACCTTTGCAAATCTGTGTTCCTGCTTTTCCATATGGATGTTTCTGCCCTGATCATCTGGTTTTTTTATATGGATTTTCTGGCACAGATTCTTGTAGCTACTAATAAATGACCCAGATTCCCTGGATGGGCAGGTTCATCCAAGCTGTCACAGAAGGTTACCTGCTGGAGGAAGAAGCCTGGAGATGATGGCATTCCTAGCAGCCACAAAATCCAGCAATTGGTTTGAGTGATGCTTCTGAATTGTGAAGTGACTTCATATTAGGAATATGATTTGAGTCAGATTATGGTAAAATGGTAAATCATTTTACCAGTGCTCCTGTATCTCATATCCTAGTTTGGGGACTTTTAAAGTAGAGACCAAACTTGGCAATTTGAGTTCACATTTGTTGGAAACACGAGGGAAGAGTAACAACTTGGCCAGGCCCTTGTGGATTGGAAATGGAGCCCTGTTTTTCCAGCTTGGGGCAGAAATTGCTGGAGACTGAGCACCCCACCAATGCAGAAACACGGGTATGGTTTTGGGGCTGATATCAAATGAGTTAGTCCTTTTCAGACCAATTTTTTGTAAGCAGATGATTATAAATCAGAAAAAAACTATCAAAAGATTTTTCTTACCGTTCTTAGTGAGCAAGAAGAATTAGCTGAAGAGCTTCCAGCTGCCTTGGCCCATGATAATGCAAATAGTTAGGGGATTATATATAATTTTTAACATTTTAAGTGTGCAGATTTATCACTGCATTAACCCATAAAGTACTATTTGAAAATACTAAAAAGTCAGGTTTAAATTTATTGTTCAGCACTTCTTTTTCCAGCTATAAAAACATGTGTGTGTATATATATATATATGTATATGTACACATATGCATTAATATGTAAAACTACATGATTCCACTTGACCTCACTGACGATGCCCAAGCTTTCTTGGGGACTGAGACACCAGGAGATGGCAGCAGCTGCCCACAACATTGACTGGTCCCTGCTCACCAGTAATGCTGGAGGTTGCACCGAGGACCCCCATCTGACAGAGAGGAGGTGCTGCAGCAGTGCCATCAGACTCAGCTCACAGGGCTCTGACCCCCAGCGAAGTCAGGGGAAAGGGGTTAAAAAAAAACAACAAAAAAACCCCAGTGATTAGAAAGTTTAGGGAACAAACAGCTCTGACTAATGCTGAAGCTTTTGGAATGTGAGTTGTGCAAACCTGAAGCAAAGCAAATGTAATTATGGGGGAGAAAACAAGAATTTCTGCTTCAGTAGGCGAGTGCAATGGTTTGCAGGCTTTCTCAGCCTGCAAATCCTGAGTGTTTTGCAGGGAGGTGTAGATTCCTTGTAGTAATATGGTGGGACTGCAGTTAGAGGAGAAAAGCTGTGCACTGGGCAGTGCCTCAGCCCCAGGGCTCTGAGCAGGGCTGCACAGGCTGTGCCTGCTGGGGCAGCCTCAGGAGATGCTGCAGGAATTGGGCTTTGTGGACAAGGCCTGCAGCCCAGCTAATCATGGCAAGATGCCACCAACATCCTCTCATGAGTTCCTCCTTCTCCAGCCTCGAGCACAGGTAGAACCTCCTGTTAAAATCTGGGCTGTTAAAAGGAGAAGTCTCACCACAGAGTGGTTTGGTGAAGCCCTCCCACATCTCTGTATGAGGAATGTGAGCCAGGGGGCAACCCAGGTATTTCTAAGTGCTCTGCTTATCACCTCAAAACAACCTGAGGCCACAAACCCTCCATGATTTCCGTATATGGGTGATTCAGATCAGAATCCTGATCCTGCTGGGAATTAACCAGCTAAAACCAACACTGCAGCTGTCCTGCCCACAGCTTCCAGAACGAGCAGAGCCCAGCCTGAGGCTTGTGATCCTCTTAAGCAGGGCTTTACCCCAGCCTTAGGAGCTCGCTCCCACCACAGCTGGATACAGCTGAGGTCCACCATGGATTTTGTGTTGATGGTTTCTCTCTGAGAACCACGAGTTTAGAATTCCCTGGAAAGCTTTTCCTTCACTAGAGATAAATAAAAGTGCTACTCAGTAAATACAAACAGAGCTAATAGCGAGGAGACCAAAGCCAGATCTCAAGTGGTTCATTCCTGACTTTTGTTATCCTGGCAAAGTAAAGACACGCTCCAGGGAGGATGGAACTTCCCCAGCCTGTCCAGCAGTGGAGTGCCATGGTCAGGACAGGAGCAGGATCCACTCCAGTCCTGGGGTTTCAGAAGTTGGTAAGATTTCTCCAGAGGGAGCCCTTTCTTAGCCTTGAAATCTTCTACTTCAGAGTGGGAAAAGAATATTGTACTCAGCCCTTCAAAATACATCTTTGAATGATAAACTCAGCTCTTTTATCCTTTCTTATTTAGGATAAGAGCTTTGAAACCTTCCCAGCAACCCTGTTCTTTCCCTTAGACCCCTGAACAGCAAACTGCTCTGCAGAAACCAGCCTCGTACTGAGCCCTTAGGCCTATAAATATTTCAGAACAACTATTTACAGCCCTCTTTTGACCCTATCCAAAGAGACCATGGCTCGGCACAGCTGTGGGACCCTGCTAAGTTACTTTGTCCCCTTTTGCACACCACCTGGAAGAGGACAGGAATAGTGTCACCTTTGTGTTGGTCTCTGGGGCAGATCTCTTGCTCTCTGTGGGGTCACCTGTACATTAGGGGCTCGAGAGACCTTCTCTGGCAGATTTTCTGAGGTTTTGGGTTTGGGGTGCCTGTTATTATTCGATGTCCTGAAGCTCTGCTACTTTGCTGACCTTTATCTCTGGTATTACAGAATGCCCTTCCTCCAAGTCACTTAAAGCAGCTTTTCCTTTTAAATGCTACACATTTAACTCCAAATAACAGTTTCTCTGCCTCCTCAGGTCAAGATTCAGTATAAAACTTGCGGGAAGAAATGCTGGTTAAAGAGAAAAAAAAAGAGGTCACCCTGGGTGAATGCCACATCAAGCATGGAAGAGTTCAAGGCCGAAGTGTAACCCTAAATCATGAACAGGGTTATTGCAACCTTCCCATGTCCACTGGCAATGAAATATTGCCTTGGCAGGCTTTAGAGACAGGATTTCATAAAGAAGAGGAAATCCAGATGGGAAAATTAAGCAGGGAAATGCTAAAAACCAACCAACCAAAGTTCCCAAACCCTTTTCTGATGATTATCTCATCTTAAACAGGGGTGCCTCCTGCCAGAGCAGGTTGCTCAGAGCCCCATCCAGCCCTCTCCCAGTACCACACTGGGCACAGTGCACAGGCAGGGGCCTCAGCCTGGATCTCTGCTGCGTGTGCAAGCCCCAGGCTGGTGGAGGTGTGGGTGGCAGGTTCTCTGAATGAAAATTTGGGTGGTGGTGTGGCTCACTGCAACGCTGACAGTTCCTTCTCACTTCAGAAGGAGACTTTCTGAACTAGATCTCTGAGGTGTCTCACGGCACAGCAAAATTTGGGAATATCACCTTCTGTCTCCTTTTCTCTCTGTTTTTTTTTTTTTTTTCTCTTCGTCTTCAGGTATGACTTCCCCAAGTATCCTCCCCTGCTTGATGCAGTTGGAATCTGGTGACAAATGCAAATGAAATGCTGATTTTTAAGCAAGATTATGTAAATCCAATATGTTCAGTCACTGTAGTCCTGGGAATTCCCTTATCAGCAACATAATCATTGAGAATGAGCTCCCCCAGTCTGTGAGAATGGCAGGGAAGGAGTGAGGGCTGAGCTGATCACCAGGCATAACTCGGCCAGGGCTTCCTCGTACATGACAAGGAATGAGCTCAAGGTGAAATGTTTGTGCCACAGACATTTCCAGTGCAATGACCCTGCTCTCAATAGGCCTCTTCCATAACTGCACAAAGTGTTAAAGCCAGTGTGGAGGACAATCCAGATCTTTCTGTTTGCCACATCAGGATCCTGGTCTAGTCTGATGTCTGCCCTTGAGCTGAGTGAGGGATAAAACACTAAAATTTTCTGTCCTGAGCTGCTCAGTGGTCATAGCCCTGAGCTATTAGTTCTTGTGTTCCCCTTTCACTCTGTAACAGAATGCCTTGCTTGGCTTTACATTTATGAATAAAGTCCTTGGGTGGCGGCCTGATTAAATTTATTTCAAAATGAGACATGGGGGATAATGCTACCTACCTATTTTATGTCCTTGATACCTCCTTATACCAATCTTTGCAAGCACAACTCACAAGTGACTACTTTGTTTTCCTCTGGGCATGATTTAGCTTTATTTATTGACATTGTTTTTATTACTATTCATAAAAGAAATTATCAAGGTAACCTGGCTGATGGACTTCCAAGCATTTGGTAATGACTTCTGCAAATCATGAAGAAAAATGTACCTTCAAAACTGAAGGCATAAGCAAAAGCAGGGCAAGGGGATGATGAGCTTTAAAGAATAGGTGTCCTTTCAAGTCAAAGATTAATTCCAGATTGAAATTATCAGGCAGTAAATAATACACCTGAGTCTTTGTCAATAGGAGGCAAATTTACCCAGTTGCAAATATACTAATCACTAGCCTAGCAAATCACATTATTAGCTGAGAATAATTATTTTCTCCCAGGAAGGTATAGACCTTCAGAGGAGATAACATCTTAAATCACAGCAAAATTTAATTTAAATTCAAAGTGTAGGAATGCACACAATGCCCCATCTCTCTCTTATCCATCCAGGATGGTGTCATTACACTGTTTTAAAGACAGCCCCAATCATTGAACTAAATACCTGCAGCCTAACACTTTGCAATTTCATTTTCTCCTTGTCAGACTGTGTAATTGATATTTGTACTGGAGGTAACAAAACAGAAAATGGGAAGGTGTTGGTAACTGTGCCATTGCTGTCTCTTGAACTGCCCGAGGGTGGGGAGGACTGGGTGAGAGTGAGGAACTTTGAACTGACAGTGGTGCTTTTGTGACTGGACAAACTGGCCACAGAACCATCCCCGGGGCCTCAGCCTGTGGTCAGTGCCTGCTGGGGCTGGGATGGGCGTGAGCTCTGATGCTGGCTTGGCACAACACCGTGTGCATCCCTTTCTGCTGGAAGCCAAGTGCTGCGAAGAACTGAGTTCAGTTTCAGCAAGACCTCAGTGTTGCGGTGCGCGGACCAGTTTTTATATTTTATTTATTTTATACGGTTTAATCTTTATATTTTATGTATTTTATATGGTTTAGTCCATTTCCCCTACCTTGTTAAGTGGTTTGGTCTCCCGCTCCGTTTTCCATGTTCTCCCAACCTTCCCAGTTCTCGAGAGATCTCCCCAGTTCGGTCTCCCATTAGGTTGCTGTACCCACTCCGCCCACTCCCTTGGGATTGACTGTTACGTGTTATGTTCCCATTGGCCCTCAGATGTATCCATCCCTTGTTCCTCCCCCCCTTAAAAGACCCGTGCAGCGCCCAGAGCTCTCTCTTGCTCTTGGGCTCTGGTCCCTGACTCCACGGAATAAACATCTCCGCGAGCCACACCGGGTCCGTTGCCTCCCTCGTGCCTACGCTTCTTCTCGACGCGCTCTGCCACCCTTTCTGGCTGGGAATCCACTTCCCTGGCTGTCACGAATACCGACCAGTCAGAGGCTCTGCCGGTTCGGCCGATCCCCGCGGCGCTTGGGGCTTCCAAGTAGCTGGACGGGACGGCGGAGGGTAACTACCCTCAAAATCCGGGCGAGGGCTGATTGCCACGCCGCTGCGCGTCCAGACCTCAGCTTGCTGCAGGACATGGCTGGGGATGTGGAGAGCCAGGCCCTGGGAGGTGGCAGGAGATGGAGCTCTCCAGAGCACCTGCAGGGACAGATGGAGGGAGCTGAGTGTTCACTGCTGACTGTGCTGTCTGTCTGTCGTGATTCCTGCTGCCTCGAGGACGGACACTTCCCAAGTACAGTCACATCCAGAGGAGTGACCAGTTCTGTTCCCCTTGTTCCCAGCTCAGGGACAGCGTAATGGGATCTGTTTCATGGGCTTTTTGCTGAGAGTGAATTCACCAGGTGAATTACAGCAATTTTTCTGCCTGTGTGGGAGTTTGTTTTCTCCTCCAAATGCCTTGGGTTCAGTAAGAGCACTTCTATAGAAGATTGCTCAGACGTGTCAAACTATGATGAGGCCCAGGTAATTGCAAAACTTTTTTCTGAAGAAAGCTCACAGATTCCTGTCTTTCAGGTGCCACAGCAAGCTTTTCCTTGGCCATCACAGCTCTGAAGCAATGTACATGCCCAAGCCTTCTCCACTGTTTTGCAATTATTTTCATATTTTACTTTCAAGTTTGTGCAATACAAAGTGCAACAGGGCTGATGGGTTGGGGAGATGCAAATGTCCTGCAGAGATGACCCTGAGTCTGAAGCCTTTCAAAAAAAGTACTTTTGGGTTGAAATTGCTCATCAGGAAAACAAAACAAAAGAAAACACCATCCCAACACCCTTCAAATGTGAATAATTTGTTGAGAGCATCTTCTGGGGTGATAGATAATTGTATCTGTTCCGCCTCCAAAGCAGCTCAAATCAGCCCAGTGACATTTGTCACAAGTGGAGGCAGTTATTAATAGGCTGCATACTTAGAAAACTTCTTTACTATGCAAATTGCTTCTTACTGCCTTTATCCCAGCTCTGGGGATGTTTTAGCCATGTATTCCTGACTTCTGACTCCTGAGTCGTATCTAAATATCCTTAAAGGAAAGGGGAGTGAAAGCCCAGTTGACTCCAAAGCTCGGGGCAGCACCAGGAGATCTGAGATGTGCCCAGGGGAGATGTAGGACACTGGTCCAGCGGGAATAAAAGATTCTGATGCCTCCTTTATTAGTAAAAAGCCTACCAGAATAAATCTCAGTATATGGCCACTTTACTTGCTCAATGCTGGAGCTGCTTGTACCCATCCACTTGGCAACACTGATTGAATAAGAAGTTTAATTTATTTGGATTTCAGAGATGCTTTGGCAAACGTAGAGCGGGGATCACCCTGTCTTCTTTCCAGCATTACGTTAAATGTATATTTTTAGCACTTGAGCTCAGAACTAATTTTTCAGGAATTTCACAGCTTAAGCCTCTCAGTTTAGAAAATAATCAGTGAAACATTGAGAAAGGCTGAAGGTAACGGGGATGGGGCCAGCTGTGAGCCCTTGCTGATGTCCCATGTTGATTGTTGTTTTTATCTTCAGTGTCAGGAAGAAAAACAAGAGAAAGCAAACACAATGCAACCTCCAAGCAGAATATGTAAATGTAAATCAGCATCTAATAGTAGCAGTGACCCAGGGGCAAGCAGTTGCTGGGGAGGAGAGGCTTTCAGACTCTCAGATGAGATTTAAAATCAAAGTCCTGAGCTCTTCTTGTCAATAACGGATTAATGAAATGAACAGACATAATGTGCATACTTTGGGAGGATGTCAGAAAATTAAGTACTGAAATCCTGGCTGTATTTTTGTGTGCAGCACAGTAGACTGAGTTGCTCTAAGAACTGGATTTTTGCTTCTTTGAAAACGTGCCCCCACACTGAAAAAAATACCCCTATATTTATACACAGATGAAATTAGACTTACTGCAATGTGTATATGATATAAACAGACTCTGGTAGCTCTTGGGGTTGTGATTTAGAAATGCAGATTACTGTTATTATTAATAATTATGATCATGACCAGCTGGGGTTTATAACTCAGGACATGCTAGTCATGGCACTCTGTTACTAATGTACGTATCCTGATCATTGTCTTATAAAACAGCCAACTAAAGTACTGTACTGTGTATAGGAAATCATACCCTCTGCTCTGCTAAGTGAGCTAAACACACAGGTACCATTAGTCCTCCATTATATACTCTTCCAAGCACAATTAAGTGCAGACAGGGTCTAAAACTGGGGCCTGTTGTTTTTCCCCTGTGCATCATGTAGGTGGAGTTGGTTTATGATGCCCATTTCAGTTCTTGTTTTTTAAAAAAAGAAAATGGTCTCATTAAAACCTCGTAGAGGAAATTTATTCATCCTACTGAAATATTTTTGGGCTCTTCCGAAACCAGTAATCAGCGTCTGAAGACAGTCATCTGCCTTGCTAATGGACCACAGTTACATGTGTAATTGATTAATTAAGGAACGAAAATCACTGCTGAGACTAAGGGAGACATCCACAGCTTCAGCAGGCATTGAAGTGAAATAGCAGCTCCTCCCAGGCAAAGCAGATGAGATTGTTTCAGGTATTTTTGTCCATTTTATACTGCTCTATCTTCTCTATACAGGTTGTTGTTTGGTATCCCAGATTTTTCTGTGGGGGTAAGAAACAGAGAAAACAAGAAACACTGCAGCCCTCCTTTTCCAGCTGGCAGAAGGAGCACAGTGTGGTTGGGTTTGAGCATGTGTGTGTTTATCCCCGTGCAGTCACTCATTGGCTTTGTGTGTGAGCAGTCGTGTTCATGGAAAAAGGCAATGGAAGGAACTAACAAACAAGCTCTGGCAAGCTCTGGGTGAGCATGGTGGCGTCTGCTACTCTTTGCAAGCTGTGTTGTCATGATTTCCCTCCTGTGGAGGTTGTGCCTCCTGTCTCACCACTCATTTCACCGGTTTGGGGCTTCACCAGTGCCTTGCAGCAGAGCTCTTTCCAGGGTCTGGCTGAGGAGGTTTCACACACAGGCAGAGCCAAACGTAAACATCTCAGCAGATATTTTGGACAGGGGAAATGGTGCAGAGTCACCTCTGGTGAGCTCACGGTGAGTGTACTGCTAGGCAGAGGAATTGTGCTCCACTGGAGCTTTTTCAAGGCGTAAGGCTTCCTCAAGAGCAGGAAGAAGTGGGACACTGAGGGATGCTGCCTGCAGACAGCGTGGCTGGTGCTGAGGTCTTGCTTCTTCCATTTAATACCTGACCTGAGAGGTTCCTTGCACTTTGAGAGAACTTTCAGATGTTTCCAGTGATATCAGTACTAAGAGAAAATAAAAGGGAGGCTTAAATACTTCCCATTGCCAAATCTGTTGGGTTTTTTGTGGCTCTCGTTGTCTTAGTTTGATCTTCACAGAGCTCCAAGCAGATCCAAAGATCAGGCAGATTTTATAGAGGGTTAGAAAGAACCAAAGTGTTGAAGTTTGACAAAAAGCCCTAAACCTATTTATAGATAAGCATCTTGAGCTCTCTAATAGCTGAACCATTGGCAGTTCAGCCAGGCAGCCCAACCAAAGCCAGTTTTTAATAGTCAGAGGCTGAGCTGTTCAGCTTGCTCTCTTCCTCTGCCCATTAGACACCTCCCATTAGGCATTGCCACTCCAGTTGTGCACTGGTCAACAAACTCTTGGAGAACAGATGGCTCAGACGGATTTTCTGTAGACCAGAGTCAGGCAGTTTTAGTGCCTTTATGTTCTTGAGGATATGGATGGTGTAGGTACAGCTTTGGACTCCTCACTCCCTGCACTCTGCACAGACCCTCCCATAACCAGCCCAGTGCAATCCTCCAGGGGCTGTTTCTGCTGCTGTTGATGTGCACTGGGACTTTTTCTGTTAGGGATGAGTTATCTCAGTCGGTCATGACAAGTCAGCAGCAAAACTGAGACACTGAGTGGTTTCCACTCAAATAATTTTATTAGATGGTGAATTTTCAAGTGTTGGAAATCGCAGGTAGGCAGCTACAAGCAAATATCCCTAAGTTACCTTCAGATTTTGTAACATGTAAATTCAGTTTTTAGGCAGGTAAAATGAAATATATGGAAGTTGTCTGGCTTTTATGGCAGCTGTGAATGATTGCTAATCTCAAAACTTTAAAAGCAGCATTTTTGTGCATTTATTCCTCAGAGCTTATGTGAAATTTGGAGAACAAATTGAATCTTCTCTCAGCTTCCTTGAGCTTTTGCTTGTGAGTGGCAAAGATCTGAAGCTGGGTACATTTCCTTAACTGCACCTTAAGGTATTTGCCCCTAACTGCTATGAACAACTGTAATGAGAAGCTTTTTGGAGGTCACTTAGGCCTGCATTGCTATCCAGTGCCGAATAATAATTTGGCAAAGCACTACACAACTGGGCTGAATTTTAAGCATGGCATTAACTGTGTTTAACTCTGCTTGGTATCAGCGAGCTTACAATGAGTTTTGAATGTTTCCTTGAACAAGGATGGATTCAAGCAGGTGCTTATTGTTCAGCATGCACAAAAGCACCTGACTGATTCAGGACCTAAGAGAGATAAACGGGAGAGAGTTGCAGAGCAGCTGGTGTCCCTGCCTTCCTAGCAGTGCAATTTCCATCCAGGGAGCAGGTGGAAAGGGAAAGGAAAGAGAAAAGCTATTTTGAATTAAAGAAGGAAGGGAGAAAAACACGTGTTGGGTCACTGTGGGTGTGTTTAGAGTGATGTGCTGACTCTGTCTGACAGACTGCTGGGTATGGATGTGTCCATTCTTTGTGAGGGGCAGCCTGTCTGATGGTTATGAAGGATGGCCAAATGGAAGGATCATCAGGACAAGTGCAATCTTATTCACAGTCCATAAAATAGCAGAAGAGAAGCTCCCAGTCCTCTCATTTACGTCAGCTTTGAGGCTGAGCCAGAAAACCTGTTATTATGGAACAACTTTGTATGCATGTGCATGCACGTTGTGTGTCTGCGTATGCAAAACCTGTCATTGTCAGACACAATAATGGCTTTTTACTGGACAGAAATTGAAATTCCCTTGTCTTTTTGGGTTTTGATTTTGAGAAGAAAAACAGAGAAACCTGCTGCCCCCTCAGCTTCACTGACTTATGATTGAAGCTTATTTTATTGTAGATTTTGTTTTCTTACACATTCAGATGATAACACGGTTCAGAAGGGAGACTGTAAGAGTGACATCCAGAATTCCTCAATTTTCTTAAAGATTATGTAGTTTGTCTGTTGTTTGATCTCTCTCAAACAATTTAACTTCCATCACGGATTTCCACTTTATTTATAAAATAGAGACTTTTATGCCTACATAAGAGGCCCCATAAAATCACAGACTGGTTTGGGTTGAAGAGGACATTCAAAGTTCATCTAGTCCAAGCCCTCTGCCATGGGCAGGGATATCCAGCCTTATTTTGAACAATTCCAATGATGGGGCAGCCACAGCTTCTCTGAGCAACCTGTTCCCATGTTGCACATACAGCAATTTTGTGGTTTTCCTGTGTCTCCAGGATTATAACAGTAGCTCTGTAATCGAACTCTCACTTCCCCCTTACCTAGATGGAAATCTATTTTGCACACACACACCACTCAGTTCACGTTTTCATCTCCTGGGAATATTTAGTCTTCTTATGAAACCCAACCCAATACAAAGAAATCAATTAATTCCGACTCGTGAAGACAATGATGCTGCAGAAGGAAAATAGATGAGTAGCGGATGTTTAGTCTAATGGATGATGAAAAGCTAAAGTGTTTTAAACACTGATTTATTACCACTGAGACCAACAATAGGATTTAGAGAGAAGAAGAACTGCAGCTCCTCATTTTGCTGGCACCTCCATTTTTCAGGTTGGAGCTGAAGTTTTGTCCCAGGTGGTGAAAGGGGACAGTGCCTGTGAGGCTCAGCAGGGATCCTGTGGGGTAGGGTGGCTGTTTCAAACCAAGGGCCACATTCTACCACCATCCCAGGAGAGGAAAGGTGGCATGAAAGCGCTCATGACTGAAGACTAAATCAAGAGAAAACAGAATGGAGGGTAAGAAAACAAGGAAGTGATAGCAGTGAGCAGGACAGGCAGGGACATTTGCAGAGCAGCTTCTCAGCCCTGATCTGCAGAGGGTAATCATGGCAAACTCTCAGTTCCTCCTCATGCAGTTCAGATCTGCTACAACAGAAGCTTGGAGCTGTTCCAGCTGTCAGAGACCAGCCTGGCAGCATCTCACATGCATTTGATCCAACGTGGATCTGTCTGAGTTCCAGGAAAAAGAGAGGGTGAATCCTAGGTTGAACTTGAGGGAAGAGCTCTTTGCTAGCACAGGTACAGCTGCTGCAGCTTCCCCTGGTAAAATGCACTTTTAGGAGCATGTCTGCTTCCACTTCCTCTGCAGTGGTAAATGCAGAGGCTTTCTGGCATCCCTCTGTCTCCTGTAGAGGGTTATAAAACTGCAGTTAAGCACTGAACCATTTTACAGCCCTGACCAACCCAGCCACAATGAAATAGATTAGCAATGCTCCTTGTGGATCCCTTCCAACCCAGGATATTCTATTATTCTATTATTCTTCCAGCCTTTGTTTAGCTCCTAAAAGAATACAGAATAGTCTGCTTTGTGGCCCTGACTCTGCTCAGTGGATTTAAGGAAGAGATCCACAAAAACTTGAGCTCCACAAAGGAATTTGACAAAAGAATAAGGGACACAGATGATGAAGTTGATGGCTCCAATCACCATTTGATTCTTTATTTGCTGCTGCCTCAGAAATTATGCTTTTGCAGAGCATTTGTATGTTGATTATAACCATCAAAGGCAGAGAGCATATGAAATAATTAAATTTGTAATTACTTACTGCAGTAAAATGCAGTAAAATGCCCCATTCTCCTCTAAGAACTTCCTCTCTTCCCTGTACCTTGCTCACCATCCTTCAAAGCACAGGGAATTAGCAGCTGAAAGGGTTAGATAATAATAATGTCCCAATGAAGAAAACCCTAAAGCAGTTGGTCACATTAATGTAGATACCTGGGCTTGAGCATAGGCTCTTGCCTACTGCAAATACAATCTTCTTATACTTACTTGACACATGCAAAATGAAGATCTAGATGATGTGCTTAGCTTCACTAAACGGATTTCCTTAAATAATGTCAACTCTTTCCCTCCTCCCTTTCATTATGTCCCTCCCAAAGCCATTCTCTATAGAGACAGATTATAACTTCACAGGTAGGAACCAACCAAAAAGCTTTTTTGGAAATGTCTTTGTCAAATTTAGCTGAGTTTTGCTTTTGTGTAGAGAGGTTTGGGCTAGGAACTAGCAGTGAGGACACATTTGTGTGTTCCTCTCTCCTGTGAAATGTGCAGGAGTTGGTGCTGAGGGGCTGACAGGGAGAGCTGGTCCCACTGAGCTGCTCCCCTCATGATCATTCCTGCTCCTTCGAGGTGCATGGCTCAGTTACTGTGCCAAGAAACAGTCCTCAGTGATGGCTCAGGAATAAAATGTTCACATGTCATGAAATGCATTATTATATTTCACTTGTCAGCTTTAAGCCTGATGCTGGTGTTGCTGCCTTAAAACACATTCCTTCTTCATCCCTTTGCTTTAATTGTTCTGCAGTCAACTGGTCAGGAGCATCCAGCTTGGATCATCAGGGACCACAATCGCTGCTGCTACACCAAAATCAATTAAATTTGGCTGGTTCACCCCACTGGAGGCTTGGGTCACCTCTTCCATTTGTCCCAAACCAGGCAGGATTTGGGGTTTCTGTATCCATCCCAAATCGACATCTGCCATCTGAAGTGCACTCAGCGCCTGCAAACCGAGCTCCTGAAGAGGTACATTCATCTGACAAACATAATATTTAGTGTCTGCTGAGACAGAGGCTCACTAGAACAGACCATCCACTTGAGCAGAGAAAATATAAGAGATTGTGTTCAATGTACTGTATACAGGAGTCCCTTTTTCAGCATATACCCTATTAAATTAACTGGAAATGAGTGTTCATCAGTCTCTGAGGGAAAGAGCCTGAAGCCTTTTCTTTTCTCTTCACATCAGACATTCATCAGGCTTTTGATCTTACTGCTCGTGACCATGCTGGCTTACAGAAAAGGTCAGGAAACAGCTCTGCAAATACAAGTTGGATTTCCAAGGGCTAAATCCCTTAGTCCATAGGTGAAAATTTTTCAATAACATAATGGTCAAATTCAGCAGGTCTGTCGTGTTCTTTTTATTCAGTCAGGGCTTTGAGGTTGTATGGAGATTTCAAATTCCCTATTGCTTCTCTCCAGAAGCAGGATGAATTCAGACTCAGGGTAAGGTTATATTATTTTTGCATCCTCAAAACCTCCAGGTCTTTTTACTTACACCAGGCATCCTCTTCAAGAAAATTCTGCTGATGACTGTCAGATATTCTTCCAGTTTTTAGCAAACAGCTAACTATTTACTTTAGGGAAAATGGCTGGCCTCAGCTATTCTTTTGAATACTTCTTGTTACCTCTGGTGAAGCATAAATATCTCCTCTGCTTTGGTAAGGAGGTAGAGATACATCTAAAATCATTTGCTCTCATTCAATTTGCTTATAGACATAAAGTACAGATTTGTTTTCGTTTGAGTGTCTCATTTTAGTGCTTCTTGTTATATAATACTCTACATAACTACTGGGAACAAAACAGATGGTTTTTGATATAAAATTCTGCTCTGAGACAGATGAATCAGGTGAATCTCACGCAATTCCTTGTTGAATTGGGTGGCAGAGTCCCTCTGCAGAAAGCAGCCCAACTCTCCTACTTTTCTTCTCTGATTTTATTTCTAAAATACACTAAAAAAACCCTCCTGAACTCAGGCTCTGGAGAGAAGTTTAAAGCCTGACTTGCAATCTGCACATCCCCTCTTGGGGAGGGAGAGCCATCATGCAGGCTCCCTGACAGATGACATCTCCTGCAGTTATGACTCCATAAAGGGGCCCTTCTTGTGCTTGGTGAAGCTTTTCTGAGTGATAAATGGTGTTTTCTTGTCTCTCCATATCCATCAAAACCTCTTAATGAATTTGATTGCGCTCTGAAAGTGCACCCTTGCCATAGAAATGAATTAGTATCGAGGGGAAAAGTCAGTTTTCTGCTAATTCACATCATTTTTTTCATTTGTCACATTATCTCCTCAGCTTTAAAATCCCTAATGCTCTGGGTATAAGCTACTGATTAATGACACAAACTTTCACCACTCATCTCTGCACTTGTATAAAGCATGAAAAATGCAGGGAGAAATCAGCCCATCCACAGATCTTCTGTGCCCTGCCCTTGAGTCTCTGCAGTGACCTGCTCCAGCAGATGAATTTGGTGGGATGTCACGGGTAAATTAACAAGTCTGAGCGATTTCAAGTGAAAACCTGTCAGGAAGCTGAAGGAGGAGCACTGCATTGTCAACTCCTTCCTTCAGAGTGAGGACAATCTAGCCCAGTTTCCCTTAGTGAACACAATCCTGGTGGTGCAGCCCAGGGAACTCCTGAGCTGAAGGTTTGCTGAAACCACAGAGCCTTCAAGGCAACCTTGAAATGCTGGAAGCATTTGCTGGAAGAGGAAATCCTCTGGCAAATGCAAATTTGCATGAGCTTTTGCAATGGCCCTTTTTTCTCACTAACTTCTTGTGTGCAGAAATCTGACCAAATGTTTGCAGGAATCAAATCCAAGGGAATGCAAGCACAGAAATTAACACTTCTTCCAAGGGAAGGGAGCAGAGTTTCTGATTCAGGAGCAATGTGTAAAAGCATCCATAACAGCCCAGGTTTCTGCCTGCTTCCTCCATAGTTAATGTACTCAGAAGAACATCCAGATTTTGAGTCACTGCAGGCCACCTCATTGCAGGGCCATACTGCTTTTATGGGACAGCTCAAAGCAGAAATGCTTGGTCCCCTTATCAGATGCCTCGCTGTTAAACAGCCCTGTCTTGCTTAACTGCTCTAAATTATACTTCTGTTCTGTCACATTGACTAATGGGCACTATGGCTGCTATTTTCTTTTTTAAACTAGAGCCAAACTGAAGTCTCCGTGGATGAATAAATGAATTAATTTATTGTATTGCAGTACTCAGTCCTCAATAAAATGTCAGAGGTAAAGTGGGGTTATTTTTTTTAATGTTCTTGGATAGAAATATTCTGAGCACATGCTGTACGCACGCTTCCTGGGGAAATTAATTATTGTTATTTCATTATTAGAACCGTTGAACACTTGTATGGAGTTTTACATCTTCAAAGCACTTTGCAAACATTTAGCTAATTAATTAAAGTGCATTTCATGCAAATCCATTTCCATCTGGATTTACAATCAGCCCTCCTTTATGGGGAAATTATGTCACCCATCAACTAAAGGGAACCGAGAAGGCGGCCGTGGCTGGGAGCAGGAGCCGTGGGAGGTTGGGCTGTTGGGTTCCACCATGGGTGTTCTAGAAGAGCAGGCCTGAAGGCCTACAAAAGCATCTTCCCCAGGCCCGGGGGTAACCATGGAAACACTTCCAGGGCACCTGAGATGGGCTAGAAAAGAGGACCATGGGTCAGTGACCTTCCTGACCAATGACCAGGGAAGATTGTGGTCAGTGGACTTATATGGGATTATTTACCTTCCCATAATAGGTAATATCTAGGGAATACTCCAGGTGACTGGGTGAAATCCTGGGATTTGATCTTGCTGTTTCTATGAGGTTCTATCCTGTTTGTGCACTGGTATTTAGGGAACCTGAGCTGTGCAATGAACGTCTTTGCACTTCTCCATCTGCCATGCAAAGTCCTTGCCCGGCGGGAATGCTGCAGAGGGCAGCAGTGATGCCTCTACAGCTGCCACCCTCGGCTGGGGTCTGCAGCTGCAGGGCCCCCCACTGCTCCAGACAGCCCCTAATCCCAGAGACCACAGCTCCCAGCCCCACGCACGCCCACAGCAAGGCTTAGAGACAGCCCGTATTCCAGAGGAGAGTTTGGAACTGGTGACGGCTGCCTGTTGTTAGCAGTGCTCCTCTGTCCTGTGTTCATCACAGGGCTGACAGGAGTTATTCCAGCCTTATTCCAAGCCAGAACGATGGCAGTGACATCCTCTGAACGTCTCTGTCCTGCAGATGAAGATCACGTTCGTCGCTGAGAGCTTTTTTACCCCTTCTGGAGCTCAATGAGGCTTGAAAGGCAGTGAGTGCGAGTGACTAAATGGGAACATTGCTTTTGACAATGTGGCACTGGGGAGCCTGTGGCTTGTTGGGCAGCCTTCTCCAGCACCCTGGGACAGGGCTGGCCCTGCCTGCCAGCCCAGCTGCCTCCCACACCGAGCTCTTGAAGGCAGAGATGTGCTCAGCCACTTGGATGAGGAGGAAGGACAGTCCTTGATGCACTCAGAGGTGCCTTTGCTGCCTCACAAAGGATCAATCGTGGTACATCCAGAAGATATTTTTCCAATGATTTTGAAATTATCTACAGGATTTACTCAATGACCAGCACTATCCCCAGAAGTACCAGACACAGTTCAGCAGATGTAAATAGAGTCCCCTAAAATGGAGCAGCTCCTGCTGCCTCGAAAAACTGAGGCCAGAGCCACCACCCAACAGCCTCAGGTAAGGGCATCTTAGTGGCAGCCAGCTGCCTGAAACTAAACATATAGAAGATAAATATGCATGTTATATATACACACACAGTGGAAAATAAGAGGTGTGATCAATCATCCCATCAAGAACTGTGAAAATCTTCTGTGGGAATGAGAAGATCAAAGAAAAAAAAGCCACAGCTGGCAGAACTCAGAAATTTTAAAATATAGTAGGACCCAAAGGAAGGCTTACAATACAGACAACCACTAGATTTGTGTGTGATTCCGGGGAAAATACTTTAAAAATAAATGTCAAAATACTTACAAAATTCAATCTGAACACAAGACACAAACATTTAAACAGGAAGAATGCTTAAGCAGCAAAATAATTTGGTATCATGGTTGTCCCATCTTCCATGTTCTTTAAAACAAAACTGGATGCTCTATCAGAAGTTTCACATAAGCTGAACAGTTTGTATGCCCAGTTCAGCTTCACTGGACAAGCTTAGAGAAGTCTGAAATGAGAAGTTTGATGAGAATATTAAATCTTTCATCCTTGAACTCCATAAATAGCAGGGTGAAGGACACCTTCATGTACAAACTGATGTAAAAGCTGCCTTAGAAAGAGTTCAGCACTGGTGGGAGGATTCTCAGCACGACAGAGTTGCTGCCCCAAATCAGCACCCTCTGGGGCTTTGCCAGGCTCCTGCTGCATCGAGGGACTGAGGAGTTAAAATTGCAGAGGTGAGAAATTCCAGGGGAGGAGCAGAATTGGGAAGGGATGTCCTGAAGCAGTCAAGGAAGAGAAGAAAACGAACGTGGCTTGTAGCAGTGACCTGGTAAAGATGACCCAGAGGAAGAGGAAAAGACTTCACCAAACATTTTAATTTCTTTTTTGTGTTCTGTATGAAGCTGGGATTTTGGCACTTGGGCCAGTATTTTCCAGCTGAAAATTAAAATATTTTCCTTTAGGACTCCAATTTTTTTTATAACATGCCCAGACTTCAAGGAAAACTGATATGTCTTTAACATTTTTCCCTCCAGTGAAAATGAATGTTCTCTTAAAAATGGGCTTTAATGAAAAACCTTGATTGCTGTAAGAATCTGTACAGACACAGTAATGTAGGAAGCATGGTGAATTGTGTCTATAATACTTTAAAGCTATTCCTCTTCTCTGCTTGTGTCACTGCTATCGGACTATGTGGTCACACACAGTAAAGCTGTGGCCCAAGTCCATGAAAATCCTGATTTTTCTCTTAAGCAAGAGCAGAAAACATTTTCGACCCCTGGTGAAGTGGAGAGAGCTGTGTTCTCCCTTACAACCTGTTAAAGCTGTATAAGATCTAAGAGGAGAGAAGAAGGGGGAACAAGATCTCAAAACAAGCAGAAGCTCATAGCTGTGTTTGCTTTTTGAATTCTAGCATAGAAATTGCAACATTAAATTCTAATGCACATTTTTCTCGAAGGGAAGAAGAATCAGGTGAAAGTTAGCTCTCAAAAGGCATTTTCTGCATCATGGCTGCACTCCAAAGGGAATCCTCCCCCTCCTTCTAATGATGCCCTTTGGCTCTTTATGTTGTATCTATCTTGGTTTTCCACTTTGATGATCATTTCTAAATTGTTGCTTATTATCGTAATATTGGTTCTTTGCAGAACGCTTCAAGCAAAATGTTTTAAAATACAATGCATAAATACTGTTGTAACTACTACTGATAATCTCTACCATGCCTGTAAGAGCTTTCCCTGGCTGGGAATGGGGAAAATCCCAAAGCTCCTGCAGAAGGGTGAATTTAGATTTTCTCTTGTTTGAATATTTTTCAGTCAGTGCAGAAAAGTCCAAACTTTTGTACCTTCACAGGACAGAATAGAACTCCTCATACTGAGACATGAGCTGGCTCCAAGGACCACGCAGAGCCACGGTCTTGGCTCCTGGAGAACCACAACTGTTCCAAGACAGGTGACAGCCCTGGGAATGAAAGCAGCCTGTAGAGATCTCCAGTTTGGCTGGGGTCTCTGCTAACACACTGAGAGCTGTTTATTTTCTATCTATTCCCTCTTCAGCCCCAGTGCTAAGTGAGCACCTGCTCCTGGTGGGTGAACATCTCCGTGGCATCAACCTACCCTGCACTGACCATTGCCCTCAGGATCTCTGATGAGTGCAAACCATGGCCCAGACTGAGTTTCCTTTCCCCCAAGGAGGGAAGGGCTCCCCCTCCTACCAGAAGACCCAGCAGGTTAGTCATGAAAGAAATTCCTCAGTAATATAGTTCACACTTGGCTGCTGGGTGCTGGGGTTTCCAAGGGTGGCCCCCAGTGACTCCCTTTCTGAAGCACAGGAGGCAAAGCTGTGCATGGATTATCTCTTGGCAAACACTGGCTTTAGCTAGAGGAATCAAAAGGGAAGTTATTTAAGAAAATATTTTCTTTTCCCTTTATGCCTTGCTGCTTTCTTGCCTTCCTGAGACTCAATTTCTGTAGCTGAGCTTCAATTTTCAGCTCTGTGTCACCTCTCTGAACTGAAGATTGAATTTAGTGCAATCAAATCACTGAAGAGATTGACCCGTCAAATTCAGATCTTGCTTTACTTTCATGCTTCATACTGCTCATGGGTTTTGGGGTAGCTTCATAGTCGAAATGCCTGGTGAATTTTCAGATTGTCAGAGTGCAGTCCAAGAGGCTTCTTGCTCCTTTCCCCTCCGTTTCCTGCCTTTCAAGTCAGTGTCCAGCTAAGGAATTTCTTATGCATGTTGTTCCACGGTCAAATGATCCTAATGAAGAGGCCTTTTTTCTCAACAACATCTTATCTTCCCAATCTGATGGAATCAGCTTGCTCACCTGGAAGTATCAGCTCTGGAGGCTTGAGGCTGCAGCAGATTTGGAGGGACAGATCTAAGCAGGGCATCAACATGATCTGGTTTGTCCCCATCCCCTTGGTCTTTGCTTTGTTCTTGAATGTTGAATTGACCACTCCATGTACCTTGTTCACATTTGTCCCCTCTCTAAACTGCAGGGAGAGGCAGTAAATGAAGATTATAGTGGCCCACACTCTGCTTTTATGTAATGAACAGACATCATGTGGAACAGTCTTCAGAGACTGATGCCATGGCTGGCTGGGATCAGCTACACAGATGTACCTATCAAGGCATCCTTTGAAAAAGGGACTTCATAAATCATTCAGTCATCACCACCTTGAGAGTGCTCACACCCCCTGACCACAGGGCAGGAGCACAGCAGCTCAGGGGATGCAGAATGTCTTTATTCAGGGGGTTATTTTCATTTCTTTAGGCTGCCAATATCCTGTAACATTTCAACAGCCAAAGAACTATTTGTTCTTGGGCACCATTTTCTGAACAGGGAATCTGTCAAGCACATTTGCATGGTTTAATTTCAGCGACTCTGTTTGTTTAAGCCCTGATCCCCTCCAGGTTTTGAAAAGCCAGTTTTTGCCTGCATTTGGTAAAGGCTGATTTCTTCCATCCCTCAAAAAATCCTATGAAGCTTAAAATGAGCCTTCCTTTTCAATCCAAAACAAACAAACAAAGTTTGTGTCCTTCCACACTCAGCTGCCTCCCGTGTTCTTGGACGCAGGTCTGTTGGTTTGCTCTCACTCCTGGACTGGCTGCCTCTCCTCCTCTAGCACACATCGAGTGCAGGCACAGGATCTTCAGGGCTGGCATGAACAGCCTTCCTGGCAGGACTTCTTGGTGAGAGATGAGGGGAAAAAACCCCACATGAATTTACGAAACCTCTTTCCTGCCATTTTGTGTCTGGTATTCGGATTATCGCGGGTTTAATGGTCTGGATTGCAGCTGAATGTGAGCTGGCAGTGTGCCCAGGTGGCCAAAAAGGCTGACAGCATCCTGGCTTGTGTCGGCCACAGTGTGGCCAGCAGGACAAGGACAGTGATTGCCCCTCTGTCCTTGGCACTGGTGAGGCTGCACCTCGAATCCTGGGGCTGGTTCTGGACCTCTCAGTACAAGAAGGACATTGAGGGCCTGGAGTGTCTCCAGAGAAATGGAGCTGGTGAAGGAACTGCAGCACGAGTCCAAGGAGAGCAGCTGAGGGAGCTGGGGGGTTCAGCCTGGAGAAGAGGAGGCTCTGGAGGGACCTGACTGCTCTCTGCAACTCCCTGAAAGGAGGGTGAAGCCAGGTGGGGGTCGGGCTCTCCTCCCGAGCAACAAGGGACAGCACAAGAAGAAATAGCTTCCTGTTGTGCCAGGGGAAGTTTAGATTGAATAAGGAAAAATTCCTTCACTGAAGGTGGTCAAGCACTGGAACAGGCTGCCCAGGGAAGTGGTGAAGTCACCAACCATGCGGGTATTGAGGAAATGTGTAGATGTGGCACTTGGGGACATGGGTTAGTGGTGGGCTTGGCAGGGCTGGGATGTTAATAATACCTCTGTCTAATGTTGATTCTCTAAGGTCTCATAAGGAATTTGAGTTCAGTCCTAGTATCACCCCGAGCATAGATACAGACACTTTTCTACCCGCTGGCCTATTTCCTTCTGGGAACTTAATATCTTTCTGAGTATTCAGGTATCTCATTCAAACCAGCCAGTGGACATTATGATTTTTACTGAGGCAGAGGCAGACAGTTGCAGGCACAGCGTGGATCACATAAACCTCATTTTCCCAAGTACACTGTCACTGCAATAATCCATCAGTCACTGCCTTTTTCCAGCACAGCTGTGATGAGGAGGGGTTGTGCCTAAACCACCTTTGTCCATCCACATCTACATCTACCAACCCACTGTAGTCTTAAAGAGTGAGAACCCCTGGCTCCCTTTTCCTTTGGTCTGTGTTTCTAATTCATTCTTGGAGCAGCAGCAAATCCCACCCTCCTCAGCCCCCCGGGTCCCAGAGGAGCAGAATGCTGTTAATTAATTCTAATGAACATCAGACAGCAACTCTCTCTCTATGTTGGGACAGGGGTTACTTTTATCTTCATCATTTGCCTTCCTTGATCTCATTTCCCCCCAGCTAAATTAAATCTCTGTCTTCTGTTTCAATTGATTTTTCTTTTCCTGCTTTCTT
Source organism: Daphoenositta chrysoptera (assembly GCA_013397915.1). Taxonomy (NCBI): domain Eukaryota; kingdom Metazoa; phylum Chordata; class Aves; order Passeriformes; genus Daphoenositta; species Daphoenositta chrysoptera. The sequence goes on from VZRO01007925.1 coordinate 1,440,926, forward strand.
TATAACCGAAGTAAGTTTACATAAATGTAAAAGTAACATGACAAGGTCTCGGAACAGACACGTCAGCTGTTTAATATGGCACAGGCTGTTGTAAAGCAATGGTAGTGTAGTTAAATTTGTATTTTCATAACTCATTCAGTTTCTCTTCCCCTCTTCCCCCCTAGCCCTGAAAGATAAATTATATTTAAATGTCATGGGGTGCTGGGAGATTGGCTGAAGCTGCCTGACCCATTGGACCATTCATTTGATGCAAGAGCCATGAAAGACTCAGACTTATGTCACAGAAGCAATATTTCTTGTATTAGCTATTTATGGATTTACACACATTTTCATTTCTCAACAGTAAATAAAATAAGTAACAGGCACTAAAATGCTGGCAGCATGACAGGGACCTTTATAGGATGCATAACAAGGATAAAATTAAAAGCAGAGAGAGTAAATTATTCTGTGGACCTGGTTTGTGACACGTGCACGGGTAATTGCTGTGCTCTGTGCTTTAGAGTCTTCATTAGATCTGTGTGGGGTCAGAGAAGTTGGTGTCCTCCAGAGAGAAGGAGGCTCTTTCTGTAAAATGAGACCACCCTTGCATGGGAATCTGACATGGGCAACAACCTGGGGATAAGACAGGAAATAGCTGGAGAACTATTGGGCACCTCTGGTTATGAAAGCTATTTCTTGGAAATAATAAATCTAATAAACTTGGAAAGACTTAGCCTCATGTAGGCAAATATGATGGCTGCCAACAGAAAGCAGGACTAATTATTTGAAGAAAAAAAATCAAAACCCACAAAACTTCAGGGGTTATGGATAATGAGGGGCAATATTTGTATTTGTTTGGACAAAAACATAACGCAGCAAGCCTTCTGGATTGTGGGCAAAATTTAAAAGTATTTACACTGTCTGTTGGGTATTACTTGGAGATGGCCAAGGAAAACCCTGACTTGGGAGACTCCTTGGAGGACACAACAGCTCCAAGGATTTGGCCCTGTTTGCCTGGGAAGCTGTGATGGAAAGTAACAACTTGCACTCTTATCCCTGGTTGATCTGACTGCTCCTGGCTTTCTGACTGTCCTTTTCCTCCCAGTTTTACTCGGATAAGCAAGTTCCCACCAAGAAGCAAGTTTAAGCACGTGCTTAACTTTCACCACATTCAGCCTAACTCTGTGGTCTTAAATCACTGCACAGCTTCTGGCATTGACTCGTGGGATTTGGGCCTAAAGCCAGGACAGATGTGTGCACACAAACAAATATCTACATAAAAACCAGGTAACAGTTGCTGTCATGGTGGGGGCAGGATGGCTGTGTGCTGCTGCTGTCTTGGTAACAGACATGGGATGGGGTGTGGGATAGATTTAAAGGGAGTAAGTTTTTAAAAAGCACAGGAATAAGAAAACCTATCAAGACATCTGTCTGCCAAATCATGATCCCTTTTGCACATCTCCTTACAGCCCCTACATGCAGTTCTGCTCTTTGGTATAAATAAGGAAGACTGAGGAGTCTCCAGAGTATCCTTTCTTTATTGCTGTGCTTATCCTCAAAGTCCCACACATACTAGACAAAGGATGAATAAAATTTAGGCAAAAAATAACAGCATTACAACATAATGAAATGTGGGTGGGTGAAAACTGTTTTATTTGGTGAATCCTTTTCTCTCTGAAGAATGAGTGCAACAGAGCACCATCAATAAAACACCAGGGAGAAGGAAAGCAGTGTGAAGTCAAACACCTCTACCTTGGTGAAAATCATGGTCTAGTCCATTGTCCACAGCAACCACTAACAGTTAGAGAGATTTCTGAATCCCAAATTTTCTAATATAACAGTTAACAACACAAAGCATTGATACCTAACTGTTGCAGTAAGATTAATAAATTTGTTGGGTGCCTGCAGAAGAAAAAAATCAGCTTGCTCACATTCATAGCCAAAATTCAAGGCAGTCATTACCACGCTGGCCCTTTACAGAAAGCTGTCTTGAATCATTAGATTTATGTGTAGCCATAACTTATCTTGGAATTATCAGTTCTCCAGATGTCAGGATAAAAATCCCAAATCCTGGGCAATAAACATCAATCCATTATAAAGAAGGAAAGTGGGTCCACTGTTACTGTGTGAGGGTCATGAGAACACTGCTCATATCAGAAGAAATCAAACCTATTACTTCCATCTTACACAATCATGCCCATGAACTCAGGGATCCTTGAAATTCCTCTCCTGCATTTTTCTTGCATTGATTTAATAAATCATTCTCACTGGTTTTATTAAACTGGAAGTGTAAATCCTGGCCTGACTGCTGTTGCACCCCAGTCAGTAGGAAATTTTACTTATCAGCGTTGAAATTAATGCTTGAAAGGACACAATAAGCCACAAAGGAAGAGTGAGAGAAAGAAAAAATATCAGGGAAGGGAAAAAACCAACAAAACCCCCAAGAGACAGGGTTGTATTAGGCTGTGTTTTATTGCAAATTCCTCTCTGATGGCAGCACTCTGCATATTGTTCTCCAAGTACTCACAGAACCAAAATGGGGGAACTGTGCCTTTGGAGTGGGGATGAACTCCTCTGCAGGGCTGTCTTCAGCTGCATTTGAAATGGACTTTTCCCATATTTCAAGAAGTATGGTTAATTGTGTCTTCCTTCAAGTCCCTGCTTGTACCAGGGACAGCGTTTTACAGGAGGACTCGTTTGCTGGTGAACTTGGCCAAGGAGTGCTGCAGACTCCCCCTACACGGGCTGGTGAACCCCCAGGCCCCAAAGTACCATTTCTTTTACCATTCCAGTTCCTGCCAAAGGCCAGATTTCTGTAGAGAACCATGTGTGATACCAGCTCCTGGATGCCTTTTCCTGCAGCTTGTACCAGTAACACAGCAGAGATGGCGTTCACCAAAACCTGGTCGTGAAGGGCTCTGTAATGTATCCATTGAGCCTCACAAGGCCTCATCTATAATACAATTGTATATTTACAAGAAATCTGATTTTAAAAGCAATGTACAAATATATGAGCATGAAGAAATTCTCTTAAGAACGGCTGATTTCTGCAAACTTCTTCAGCTCTCATGGAAAAATTCTATAGAAATCCGGGGGGGAAAATGAACATCTCTGAAGAAGTTTGGGGTGAGAAGGTTAATAGAAAAATCATATCTCTGGTGTGGAATTTATTTTTTACAGTGCACCTTGGTATAGCATTCTGTAGGCAGCTAAAAGGGAAAAAAAAATCTATCAGAAAGTAACATTTTCTAATCTAGTTGACTATAGCTCATCCCTGCAAAGAAATAAAGACTCTCTCATCCCAGGAATCTAGCAAGTGTGAAAAGCAGATAGGAAATAATTTGTCAATAGATTTGCAGATATCAAATGGATGCGAGAGGTTAGAGCAGGCACAAACCTCTGCACAGAGCTACCACTTGTCTAACATTTCCTTCAGCAGCTATGGGAAAGCAAATAGTTTTCCATGAACCTTTTCAGTGGAGGCCAATAAAGAAGCAGTCCCTCAGCAGCTGCTGCCTTTAATTGATTTTCAGATGTTCTCAACACTGGCACCTCTCCCCTGCTGCACAGACCAAAAGCCAAAGGAAGATTTCAACTAAGAGCCCAAGGAAAAAACAATCTCCCTGGTTTTGAAGTCTTTTCAGTAGGTTTCTTGTTGAAAACAGGGTGTACTCTTTCAAAGTTTGCATTTGTAAGGCAAATGTGGGCATCCTGATGACCAAAATAAGTCAGTGTGGGCACTTAATTCCTTCGTCCCCTTGCAAATTCATGCTAGGATCGCTGACCCAAGAGCAAAGGGAATGCTGGGAGCTGGTCCAAGCAGAGCTCTGATTTGAGCTGCTCTACACCAAATCACAGCAAACACTCCAGTGATTTCATCTGCCGTGAAAAGAAAGCCCTAAACATCAGTAAATGCAACAGGAATTAGCTTTCCCTGGCAGTAACGTTTTGTGGGTTTATTTATAGCCTATTAGTGCTCATGGAAGGCAAGGAACAATAATCTAAGCCAGAGTCAGCAGTCCTGCTGCTAGTTAGAAAAGATGCCATTTTAATAACCCAGTTTGCTCCTAATCCAAAACCCCCTTGCCTTGTCCTGCTCTCCTGCCTGTCCGCCCTCACGCACTTCACACCATTTTCATCTGGGCTAAGGGGTCCAGGCACCAGGAATCTGCATCACTGCTGAGCAATTTTAACCAAAACACAGAGAGGACAGAACTGCTGAGAAGGCCCAGAAGGTGATTGTTCTCTCCCAGAAATACTCTGGTAGAAGTAACATTTTTTTTCTTTTCCTTTTGGATCCAACTTTGCCTTGCAAAACCCTCAGTGTTTTAGGTGAAAAGTGTTCTGTTTCCATAAAAAGGCCTAGTCCATAAAAAAAGCCTTTTGAGAGAGAAAAGACAGGCTCTAAGAGATATTCTCTGGGTAGTGACACAGTATTATCAAAACCCCACATTCCAGCCCCTACCTAAAGAACGCCCTTTCTCCATGCAGCAGCCTCCAGCTTGTTCCTTGGTTTGCCTGTGAGAGAGAGCAGGGGAGTGTAGGGAAGCTATAAATAGAGCTGCAACAGGCAGCACCAGCCTCCTTTACCACGGGATGAAAGAAGAATGCAGTTGTTCTTGGTTACTAATTGAATAACTGAGTTACAGGGGCACCAGAATCCCCAGGGCTGGGTTAGATGATGCCCAGGTACAGAGCAGCTCTCCTTCTCTCCCTCCTCACCTCCAGAAAGGAAAGCACCCCAGTTTTCACCAGTTCTGTGCATGAGCATTGGCAGCGAGGACTCAAGGGAGAAAGAAGTTAATTTTTGCAGTCAAGGCTCTGGAAGTGATGCCACTGTGTATTTAGAGTCAGCTTCTCTAGGCAGACATTTTCCCTCCCGCAGCAGAGGTTGGATGCAGTTTTTGCAATTTGCAAACCAAACTAGGCATGATCATGAACTCCTGTCAGTGCACCAAGGAATTTTCCTAGGGATGGCAGTGAAGATGACCCCAGGCTGGACTGAAACCTGCTGGAGAGCTTGGAGGAGAGAGGAGCAGCAGGGAAGAGCTGGCCCAGACCTGCATTACAACAGGTTGGGTAGAGCAGCAGCAGAAAAAGGCAAGAAGATGTGTTCTGTGTTTCTGGAATAAAGCTGAATGCCTGGAGTCTGTGTGGTTTTGGCTTAGAAAGGGGACAGAGCAGGAAGCAGAGTGGGGAGGGCTCCCTGTTGCTGCTTGAAGATGCTGCTGGGTAAGAGGAGGGTCATGGGCTGCAGGGCATGTGAGGAGAGCAGGCCACTGGTGGAAGGTGGGTTTTAGGATCCATGAGTGTGCCCAAAAAGGATTGACAGGAATGGGCTGACTTACAAGGCCACTTCAGTGTAAACAGGAGTTGCCAAGTTGGAGTGATTCTTTCCTTAGACACCACTTCAGCAAACTGTGTGGAAAAACTCCTCCAAGACATAAAAAATGTTTTAAATTCCTGCCAAGCAAACCTGCTTCAAGCATGTGAAGCTCCAGGCTCCTAAGACAAAGGCTGGCACAAATTACCTGCTATACAGCAAAGAAAGGTGCTGTAGTCACCCTGTGTTGCCAACAGCTTTGCAGAACCATGCTCCCAGAAAAGAGTGGAGTAGGTAAGCGCTGTCCATGTGTAGAACCATCACTGCTCATGGATTCCTGGGACAGGACAGACACGAGGAGTTTTATGTGTTGGGAGGAGGAAGGAGGCCTGCAGGAGAGCAGATTTGATTATTAAGGAAGAGATCTCCAGCCCTGAGGCACAAACCAGTATCAACTTCAGCCTCTATAAAACCCATCCCATGCACGCCAGGGCTCCAGCGCAATCCCCAGTAAGCAACACCTCACTCCATGAATTACAGCAGAGGCAGGAGAACACATCACATCCCACTTTGGCTGAGGTACGGCCCAGAGGCTCAGCTGTGTGCCAGAAGACATTTATACCTCATGCCAAGGCCTCCAAAGTCTTGTTGTTAACCTCAAACTAACCTCTTCCCTCTCCCACTAGTGGGAATAACGCTGGGTAGTTTCTGTTCCATACACATGATCTTTTCTTTGCTAGAAATCTCAGGTTTGAATTGTTCTGGAGCTCTAAGCTATCTGGCAGGTTTAATCATTGGCTATGCCACATGTGAGAGGATAATTCTGAAAAGGGCACCTGGGACCCAAATTCTGGTGATCAGTGTATTGTCTGTGTGGCCCACAGAAGAAAATGGTTTGGCTGCTCCCATTTAAGCAGCAGCGAGCAGCAGAGCGTAAGGAAAGGAAATGCAAGGTCTTAAATGAATCCAATTACTCATGCCATTAATTTAGATTTACTCGAGTAGTTAGAGCATGCTAAATAAACAAAAATTGATTAGTAGGATCATGTTCATTTGAAATTTGACCATGAGTGGATGGATATTTATTTTCCAGCCTAATGGTAAAGGTTTGCCAGTATGTTTCTGTGGTATTTAAAAGGAGGTCACTTGATTTTTTTTCATCTTGGATTTGCAATTATTCCCAGGATCATTTTCATCTGCAAGCCTTTTTTCCTAGATAAGTGCTGTGCTGATGACAGCTGTAGGTGATGCTTTTTTGCATGTTTCAATCAAGCTAGACACACTTACAAAAGAGTGTGTGTGGAATGAACCCTAAGGTTTGCCTCTAGCTCATGTGAAAATCAGCGACTGCCCACAGGAGCCAGCTCTGATTTTTACTCTTGAGGGAAAACAGAAAAATATTACTTGAAACCTGAATCAGTTACAGAACTATAGCAGAGGGAGAATAGAGTCTGCATGGGCTTTGAAATGAAATCAAGCCAGGAAAGTGCTGGTGTAGCAGACATGCACGCTGAGGCAGCTGAGGAACAATATTTCTTATTGACGACATCCCATGTGTTATGAGGTGGGGGAAAAAACTGATGTTTTTATTTAGAAACAAGGACTATTTCCCTAGCTCCCACTTCCTCTTGATAAAATCACTGCTGTCCCTGTAATTCACATATATCTGGAGGTGGGGACCTTTCTTTCTCTCCACCACACAAAAAAATGGATGCAACTTTACCCAAAACTTCCCTGTGAAATATTCTACCATAACCTTTCTCCTATGTGAAACACAGCAAGTATTATCTCCCCTCTGAATTGTTCTAGGTACTCAATCTCTGACAAGAGAAGAGTGAGAAATCATTTCTTCTGTGACTTAAAAATCTTAATCTGAACCCAGGTAAAACGATTATAAAGTAATGTGCTTCTTAACCATATTACTATTGGCCAACATTTCCTGTCCATTGATAAGTTTCTGAGATTGCCGCATGGACAAAAATGGAATTTAAAAAATAATTTATTATTTCCTTCACTGGAAACAGAGTTAGGAATCAGGTATATGTAAAAATAGAATATTAATTTATGATTGGGGGAGTAGTCTACATAATCTCTCTAGAGAGTATATCTTGATTTTCATCAGACATTGGTGACATTTTTTGGGTATTTGTTCTCTCCATGAATTCTGCATTCAGTTCCAGTCAGTCTGTTTATTGTACACTATTTTTAAGATGGAAAGACCTTGACAATATTGAGATAAAGCCCAGTTCTCCCAACCGTGGAATATGTGTAGACAGAGCAGAATATTAAAATAAGCTCTGTATTGTGAATTGCAGTAGCATTCTACCCATGCCTTGTAGAAAAATAACAAAGGCTTAGGTGGCAAAATTGGGCTGTTCCTTTGCAGCTTTGATTTGCTTATTTCATTTGATGGTCATAACTGTTTTTCAACTCAGTTGGTTTTAACTTTTTCATTTTCCGTTTCTCGGAGTGCCCGAGTCAGTCTTCCTCAAAGAATGCCCTTGTAAATGAAATGTTATCTTCTCCAATGTACTTTTAAAGAAATTAAAGTACTCTTAAGTTCCTACTTGGAAAACAAAATCAGATCTGGCATCTTAGGAATATTGCAGTTGTGTCAGGTTGTATTTCAAGAGGACAGCTCTATGTGCAGTCTTCTAATTAAAATGAAAAGATATTATCAACTTATTAAATTAGCTTCCTATCTGGTAATTTTACTGTTTAAAATAAATTCTTTTGTGCTTAAAAAAAATCTGTAACCAGCATAACAAGTGCTAAACTGATCTTGATACTGTCACTGCAACAAAAGTCTTCCAAAAGATGAGGCTGACATTGGTGTAGCGAAGAGAAAAGTTGATAATCCTCACACAAAGTCTAGAAATAGAAGATGAGGGCCACTAGTGGGGAAGGGGGGACAATGATGAGTGTTTTACTGACTCTAGATCAGGTTTTGTTGTAAGAATTTTGCCTGAAACTCTCAGAATCCCCCTTCCATCGACCTCTGTGTATACCGGGAGTGACTCCTGCCCCTACTCTAAATAGCATGAGGTGGATTTAGAAATAGATGTATCTTTTCAGTGTACATCACGTGTGAATCTTTGATATGCCAAAAAGGAGGGACGTTTTGGCTAAGCAGTCAATGCATTCCATGCAAAGCCATTCTCACAGCCCTCATTTGCTCTGGTACCCTCCAGCAGAGGCTCTTTGGTAGGGGAGCTGGGGCTCAGGTCGCCAGGGCTGGGCTCAGCTGTGCTGCCGTGTGTCCCCTCCAGACAGGGGTGTCAGGAATGAGGCTCCCCTGCAAGCTGTGACACTGCCAGCTGCCAGCTCTGGGCTCACATTCGCCCCTGCAGGGCCAGCACCAACAACACGAGCTCCAGAGCAGTCCGTGCAGTTCTCTCCTTCATCCCAGCACTAAGGGATGTGCTGAGAGCCACATCCTGAGAGCTGAGATGTCCCCAGCTGCTCTGGGACCAGCATCAGCCCTGCAGTGCTGCTCCCCGGGGAGAACAGCAAGAGGAATCACTTCTCAGCAATTATTTCAGAGTGTTCTGATCCTTTTAACTGAGGGATTGTCTTACTTGGGGAAAAGAAATACGAAGAAAAAAAATCCAGGGAAACTCCAATGCAGTGTAGCTGCATGAGTTACCACTTAAAAATCCTAAAACAAGGCTTAAGGTTGAATGCTCTTTAATTGAATTCATTCTTCTCCATTTTGTTTGTTTGCATCCATGGGAATTTGTGTGTATAGCTCAAAACAGCTTTTTGCTTATTTCTTTCTACTTCTCATCTGGAAAATCACTTCCTGATGCCTTGAAGCCTCCCCAGGACTATCCCTTGGTTATCCAACAATGTTCTGGCCAACCAAGTTATTAATAAAGAAGACCAGCTCTGTACTCATTCATACACATTTCCACTGCCAAAAGCTACACAGCAGGAAAGAAAGAGTCGACAAAATAGGGGTCCACAACGTTTTGTGAATGTTTTATGAATCAGAAGAATTTCCGGGAAAGTAAAATCTAACAGATAGCATCTGCTGTACCTGGCAGCAGCAGCCTAGAATAGATTCAAGTCCTTCCAGGCTTATTGCTTATGACTCAAAGCCACACTCCTGAAGGTGCAGAGGCTGTGGGGTCCCAGGGAGGAAGGACTGGAACCCACTGCACCAGTTCTGGGAAGCAGGGGGCCAGCCAGGTGATGAAGACAGGTCCATCATTTCAATGTTCTCCCTTCTCTTGGCTTTCCACTGCCTGGAACCAGTAAATAAGGAGAAAAATTACAAAGGGACCGCCACAGACAACCATCTGCTGGAAGAGAAAGGAATACAACAGGAAGAATCACTCAGCTGGCTGCAAGACTAGCTTTTGTTCAAAGGTCCTCCCAAACTGCTGTGCTCACATTTGAGAGTGGAGATGCTGAGACAGGGCAGAGGGACAGAGTGTGATGGGTCAGAGCAATCCCCCCTGGCAGCCCAGCCAGGAGCACTGCCCTGCTCTCTGCAGCCATTCTCCTGTGCTAAGCTGGCAGCAAGGGGCAGGAGCACAAGCTGCACCCTTGCAGTTTACACCAGTGATAATTTTCAGCCATTTTTCCCACGAGGAAAACCCACTGAGATGTCTGGGGCAGCTTAATGGCCCTTAGCTTAGCTGAGTGGCCCTTAGCAAAGCCTTCACTGAGTAGAAGAGCTGTTGTGCTGTGCTAAGGGAGGGATGATTTTACTTCAGCTTTCTGCTACACTTAGAACACACCTCTTTCCCTGCCAGTGAGTGCCCCCATCCAGGCATGGAGTGCAGAATCAGAGGAATGTGTTTCCATGCAGTAATGGGTCTGGGATAAAGACCTCATCAGTCTGATATCCACTTGGGGTTCTGGCTCAGTAGTGATGAGGCAGTAACATTAATGCTGGATACTAAAGCAAGAAAGAGATTTTTAGCCCCTAAATTACTGTGTTCGGCTCCCTCCCCAACAGCCCTGTCTCCACAGGAATGGAAAAATAAAATCAGAGAGAAGAATTCTGTTAGCAGACAAGGCAAGAAATTCAATACAGATGACATTTGCTTTGCAAAGAAATAAAATAAGCTCCATCTGTTTAACAGTTAGGTACTCTCAGATAGGATTTAGCACAGAACATTTAGAACATTTTCAAAACATTGCAATGTTTAACACTCAACCCTCAGGACAGATGTGGGGTGGAGATGAGGAATTGGAGGCAGAGAGGTTGAACGGTGGCAGAATTCCAATTAGGACTCTTGACTTTTGGGGTTTCATCCCAGGAGCAGAATGTCTAAATGGGTTTTTCTGGGTGAAGCACCCAGCATGGCAAAGGGTAATCAGCATTTCAGCAGCGAGCTGGGCATCCTTTAACTTGTGCTCTCCAACACACGATGAGTGGGACGTCAGGGAGGTGATCCTACAGGAGCTCACACCTGCCCAGCTGTCAGGATTCCTGGGGTCCTGGGGCTATGGACCATGTCCTGCTCCTGTCCCAGCAGGGCTGTGCTCATGACAGCCCATGCTTGCAGCCCTAGCCCAGACCCACTGCACATGACACTGAGTTCCTGTCTCTGCTGCTCCTTCTTCCATGTCACAAGCACCAGAAACCTGGTTTTAAGCAGGGAGCTCTTTTCCTACTGCAAGGGAGTGGGCCAGAGTTAAACACATCAGGGCGAGCCATCCCCACAGAAGTGCACATCTGCTTTCTCTTGAGATAACGTGAGATCCCCAGCTCAGCCTTGTGCAGGAAATAATTCAATTGTTTGTAATTAGATTCAAAGGGCAGCAGCTCCCACTCTTCTGCGTGGGTCAGTGAGGGCCTAGGAAGGGCTACCAAGGAACCAGAGCAATTAGCATGTGGGCACCTAATGAGCTACTGCAAAATGCCCTGAAATACAAAGGAGAATAAAGCCTCGGCACACGCTATTTCCAACACAAACAAAAGCTTCAATTAATATTGGAGCAATATGCAAAACACCTATCACAGTTTCATGGATATTCAGAAACAACAGCTGCTCTTTTTGTGGCTGTTTCTGGTTGAGACCTAACAGAGGTTAAAAGTTCATAGTTTCCATTATCCTCAATCTATATGTACATATACATAGCAATTCATGGAGGTATGGTGAGGCTGGGTGCATCTATTGGCATTCTCTTCCTTGGGGGGGAACTGCCTGTGTGTATCTGCATGATGGAAGGATCTTGTTCATTAGCTCAGGATGCTCATATTATGTGTATTCTATTAAGCACATATTGAATATGCATCTCATTTTCATTTCAATTAGGATCTGAGGGCTGATTTCATTCATGACTATTGATTCCTTCCAGGCCATTTGCATTTTATTCTGTTCATTATTATTTATAAGCTCCGAGCTCTCTGAGGAATTTAAACATCCCTCTCGTGATTGCCCCCAAGTGATGAATTATACACCGTCCTTCAAAAACCAACACAACGAGCCCTACGTGAATGCTCTGCTCTTTCTGTGTATTTATGGGGCTTTCTGTGCTTGGCTCTGGTGCCTCCTGTTGGGTTGGCAGCAGGTGATGCTCTGCTCGGTGAACTCGATTTACTGCATGACAAGCTGTGGTACCGCCTGGAGTTTTCCACTAGAAAGACATATTTCGCCCCCAGCTCTGGTGGGAAGCATTTCCCTGCCCTGTCAGGGCACTGGGACTCCAGGAGCAGTTGATGTGACAGCTGAATCACAGATACCTCCTCTCCTCAGAAAATCACTCCTGACTTTTGTCCCTGACTCATGAACCACGACAAGAAACACTTCACTCCCAAATCCTCTCCCTCCCCAAGGACATCCTCTTGCCTGACATTTCATAGTGTCATAGGACTAATTAAATGTTCTTCCCCTGTTTTTATAGGAAGGCTGTGTCCTTTTAGGCAAGATCCTGTGTTTTCAGTGTTTCAGGGAGAGGTTTTAGTTCAGTGGTTTGCACACACTGATGTGTGTGACTGAATTCGCTGGTCCCTGAACTCCTCGGGGGTGAGTGAAGAATTAGAGATTCTTCCTGACAGGTGGAGGCTCCCCAATGCCTTTTGATGATGTGACAGGTACTGCCTGAGATCAGATTTGCACAATCCCTAGTTTGGAATGAACAGACAGGAAACTTCAAAAGAGCCGGAATTGCATTTTAAATTGAAAACAAGTTGTGTTTTCATTGGAAGAGTTAAGCAATAATTAATTGCTTACTTAAATGTAGGTTTAGATCTGAAAGGTCTTTTGAGAGATTTAAGAAAGTCTACACATTAAATCTGATAGGAACATATGCTCCTAGATTGTTTTGATCTATGCTAACAGAGCTGGAAGGACACAAAAGTGCAATAGAAATAAAATACAAACTGAATTTTTCCAGATGTAGAGTGAAGTAGTTTTCTTGATAGAGTTTTGATGCAAATGAATAAAAGGAGAAGAGGAAAAAGACATTAGGACAATAATTTTTCTTTTAACAAATAAACCCCTCCATCCACAGTTCAGGCTTTCCCACACCCATCAGCTAAAGCAATGGCATCACACCACGTGTGCAGTCAGACAGCAAGAAATGAAACCCTGGCTATCAGGTCTGCCAGTGTTTTTCTCCACTCCCGTGAGGAATCCTGTGTGATCATATCAAGGTGTAACAGAAGACACAAAGTCCCAAGACATTTCTCCAACACTCATGTTAAGGGCAGGCTTAAGCTGGATGGATGTTATCTAGAGATTACAGTCCTGACTCTCCAGTGACTGATTAATAACTTCATCCTGGCTGCTCCTAAGGGGGATTAACGTGGAGGGAAAGAACTCACAGAGCAATTGCAATTGAAGTGCTGAGGATTCCCATATCGAAGCAGCTTCTCAGCCCACAGGCAGGTAGGGTAGATGGATAGGAAAGAAGGGAGTAGGAATTTTACAAAGAGAGGAGATCAGTGAAGCTTTCACAACTATACCAGGCATCATTTAACGGAACAGAAAGAATGAGATATTGGCCAAACTTTTAATTTCTTACAGCAAAAAGTACATCAGAATAGATATCCTTGCAAGGAGGGAGCGAGGGCTCCATAAGATGCCTCTGGAGTTTGCCCTTGCTGTGTCAAGTCAAGGAGAGTTAGCTTCTACAATTCTTTTTGCCTGTGGTCAGACACATCCTGCTCTGAAATCCCAGCCAGTTTCTGGGTCATACTTGTGAAGAAATCCATCATATTATTTGGATTTTCAGGATCTTGTAAGCTAGGGCAGCCAGCCTTAATTAAAAACTTGTATTATAAAAGTTACTTATTCCCAAAACTGTGGGTGGGGAGGAATTATTTCCAAATAAATTATCAATTTTGCCTGTACAGATCAGCACCTGAGAAGCTCACCTCTTAACTGAGAGCTTCTGGGATATGCCTTAAGAGTCCCTGCCTAGATACATTTCCCTCTTTCACTGTAAAAATTAAAGCCCATTTCTGACAAGATACAAAAGGCCCTACTGACACCAGAGACTACTCTTGGTAGAATTTAATTATGTTATACATACCCCTTAAAAAATAAAAAAAAAGTTTTGTGATTCTTTCATATGTAAACTGGGTATTCCCTAATTTGTCTTGAAATAAATGCCATTAAGCAGCCTCTAATGCAGCAGGGCTGATCAAAGGGTCCTTGCCTCTCCACTGAAGATGCCAAAGTGGTTCATGCTTCCCAAAACCTGCTCAGGGTGGGTATTTCACTCCTTGAGTCTAAGTTGGCAGCATCCTGTACAAAGGCAGAGCTGGGGGCTGTACGATGGAGATAAGACCCAGAACGAAGCACTCGCAGATGGCAGTTGCCATAGAACAGCACAAAGGATTCTTTAATTAAGTCTTCCCTTCCCCTTATTAAAATTCAGGAAAGATTACCAAGGAATTTGTACTGTATCTGGAAAACAAATCATAACAATTACAGCAGACTGCCCCAGGCTGGCTAGATTGTAGCTTATTATTCCACAAAGGCTTGATAAATGTGTAAATTTATATAGAAGGCTTCTGCATGTCATCATCGCCGTGCAAAGACTCCCCGCTTGCTGTATCCAGTTTTAGAATGAAGACCAGCTGGCTAGAGTCCCTTGAATTATTTGCTGTTGTTGCTGAATTTTTAAAATACATATAAATTATGTCTCACATTTACAGTTTATCTCCAAGCTGTCAAACGGGGACTCATTCCTGCTCTTTTTGATGCCGACTGAAAAGCCATCTAACTCAGCTAACCCTCCGGCCCCACGTCCCTTAAACATCACCAAAACAAAGGCTTGAAGATTCTAAATGTGCGTTTTTAAATGCCACTGGCTTCCCCTTAAGGAGAAAGCAAACTTTACAGCATAATTGGTTTATACATATGAGCCTAATTGCCTTACAGGCATAAAACAGGAGATTTGCATATGTGCACATCCACAAGGACAGTCTGTATTTCCCCCCTAACTGATTAAATGGTGGGTCAAGTGGGGTGGGTGAATCACTCATTATATGCATGTCCTCTGAAAAGGGGAGCTTTGAACAAAGATCAGGGCTGGATTTGATCCTCTTCAGCACATCCTTTGCATGTGTGATTCCAGGGAGAAGACTGGAGCAGTGGTGTGATTTATTGGCAAGGCTCATGGATTATAGTGCCACAAGGGACTGTCAAGATGATCTTAGCCAACTCCCCTGCATAAACCAGACCAGAATATTTCTCTGAATTAACATCTGGATGAAGATCAGAGTCAGAAAACATGTCCACTCTTAATTAAAACCTATCCCTCAGTAGATAATCCACTAACAGCCCCGAGGAAATGAAGCAGGAACATCGTTTTGGGACATGCACCCACCCGAGCCAACATCCATGTCTGGTCCATCTCTGTACCTTTACTGTTCTCCTGATTTTATACCTGAGACCTTAGGCTCCAGACCTGCATAGGAAACTCTTCCACCATTCTCCTGGATATATTACTATTTTTGCAAGTTTAAAGTAATTGATATGAAACTGGTTCAGTGTGTGTTTGCTCTAGAAAAGAGGAAAATGTAGATTTTTGAAAGATAGTGCTTATGTGTTCTGTTTCCCAAATGCAGTGAAACAAATGTGAAGTTCTTAGTCTGTCTCCTGCCTGGCTGTGGTGACTTCACCTTTTCTTGCAAGATTTTAAATGTTCAGATACGTGCAAATCCCATTTGCAAAGAAAATACCAGGCACTGCCAAAGTGCCCGAGAGCTCACAGCACTATGTGAGCACTTTGCAAATATTTTAAATTCTGCTCATTTTGCCAATGGCATCTTGAAGCTGGGACTCCAGGGTCTCAACCCATCATGTTGGCAGCCAAGTTTAGCTAAATCAAACAGATCCAAGGTACAGCTCTCCACAATCTGCAGGTAGAGACGTGGGCTGGAATGTGATGTGACCAAGGCCAGGATGAGAGACTCGGCAAAGAAAAAGGGAGAGCCCTTCTAACTTCCCACAGGAGGGAAAAAGACATAAGGGATTCTGGGTTTGTAGTGTTTTGTTGTGTTTTTATTTTTGTTTTTAAACTACATTTCTCATTGCATCTTTGTGTAAAAAATCAAAATAAGATATTCAGCAACCTTCTCCAGAGCTAGTCTTTATTCTTGCTTTTATTCAAAAACACTCTGGATGGGCTTGTCCAATAAATCAAAGTCTTCAGCTGATCATGAAATTAATAAATAAGGTGACACATTTGCTCTCCACTGCAGATGAGATTTCCCATTTCATGCTTCAGTTGCCTGAAGTAAGAATGCAAGAGAGGGAGATTTTTTCCCGTGGTGGTAAGGAAAGCTGATGAAAGATTACCTTAAAATCCCTCATAAGGGACAAACAAGCAAGAAACAGGTTTTTTATAACTTCCCTTTAAAAAGATAAGAGCAAATAAATAAATAAAATAGAAGGGGGCATACTTTATATTGATTTTCCAGCACTGCCTGCATGAAGGGATGAACTGCCTGTTCTCCAGGGGCTGCAGGGAGAGGAGATGAGGAGGATGAAGATGCCACGGGTGTGTGGGCTGGGCACCAGTGCCAAGCACGGCTGCAGCAACGCTCCCAGGGCTGCCCACGCCCTGCAGGGCTCCCCTGCCAACCCCTGTCCTCCCAGGCCTCTCCACTCTGCACTCACAGCCCTTTAATTTAAATAAGAGCAGGCATCCCGTAGTAAAAGAAGAAGAAAAAAAAATATATTGTTGCTGGTTCGGAGGGGTTTTGGGTACTTTTGCAGTACCTGGAGGGTTTGAAGCACATTTTGAATTTCAGCTGAACAAAGGAGCCCCCAGTTCCCGGGCTAAAATTGTTCTGCAAAGTTGCAGGGTGGCACTAAGAGACTGATGCACTTCAAGGATTCAAGAAAGGAATTCCAGCCCTGACTCACATTCATGAATAGACATGCACATTGCCCAGCCATGTATTCTTTACTGAAATGATCTCATTGATAAACAGTGAGATACATCAACAAATAAATAAATAAGTAAATAAATAAACATCTCATCGACCTAGCTATGGCACTTTTTAAAATTTATTTTAATAAAGGGAGACAGGAGGAAGTCTGTGAATTCTGAAATATGTTCTTTGCAGGGATGAAAGCATCTGGGAAAATACAAGACATCATTACTTTTACTTAGAAGATGGCTTAATTATATTTTTTGACAGAGTGTTTGAAGTTGGATGGTGTGGTTCATTCTTCAGCAGCTAATGGAAGATTGCAGCTTCCCCTTCAGCTTGAGAGATTTGGAGTGTCTGTCCTATTAAGGCAAGGAGGCAAATTTTCTGTTAAGTGTTCTTAAGGCAATGGAGAACTTC
The DNA here is from genome assembly GCA_013397915.1 of Daphoenositta chrysoptera. Lineage (NCBI taxonomy): Eukaryota > Metazoa > Chordata > Aves > Passeriformes > Daphoenositta > Daphoenositta chrysoptera. The sequence goes on from VZRO01007925.1 coordinate 1,457,995, forward strand.
AAAAAAGAAAAGATGTCTTTCACCTACAGGATAAAAAAAATTGCATATGGTCAGTGTTTCCTTGTTCAGAATACCAAACTGTTCACTGAGACACAAACCTCTACCTCTCTGATATAATTAAATTTTAAATTATTGTTATTAAGAAATAGTGTCTTCCTTTCAAAATAAATGGAAAAGGAGAAAAAGATCATAAAGATCAGGTAAAGCCCTCTTTAAAAAATAGATTTGCATCTTTTTTGAAAAATAAGATGGGAGGAGAGGTGTGATTTTGGAGGATCTTGGTCACTAGTGGTCATAACAGCAAGAAATGGTGCTGCTGAGAGGCTGCTTTTCTGGGCTGCTCTCTCTGCCCTCTTCTTTCCCCCACAAAAAGCAAGTTACTTTGACATATAAACTCCCCTCCCTCCCATTTGTAATTTTTATTTTTATAAAATACCTTGAATGCTTGTTAAGTGTTAATATGTAGATTAGATTATGCATTGAGTGCAAAAGTTTTGGTAAATCATGACTGAGACAACCAAAGGGATTTTGAAAAATATTTCCAAGATCACTGTGACGTGAATCATTATAAGAATAAAGAAAAGATGTTACTACAAATGAATTAACTAAGTAGTGAAATAAAATATCCCAAAAGTACTGTGAAATAATGGCAAGTAAATATGCAAATTCAATTATTTGTTTTCTAGAAGAAATTTATTTGGAAGATATTCCCAACATTTTGTTCTCTGTCCCACCAGACCAAAGAGACTGTGAATATGAAAGATTTAACAAAATGTTAGGAAGGCTTTGATTAGTACTAGTTCTTCTTTGATTAATAGTTATTAAATTTCTGTTTAAAATACTTCTACCTTTCAAATTTAATATGGCTCATTACAGACATAGCAAAAATGACAAGGGTTAATTTATTTTTTCCATTCTCTGTCTAACCTTAACATCAGGAAGAGCCTGGATTCCTAGTCCCTCCTTCACCAGGGATGCAGGGATGCTGTAGGATTTGCATCCTACAGCAAAAGGCTCATTATCACTCACTGTGGTGATGAATTCGTGAGCTGAACAGAAATTTCTCAGCTGTTGAAGAATGTATTAAATGCTCCCAATATACATTCTAGCAAGTTAATGAATATATATATATGCATGTGTGTATATAAAAATGTTAACTTATAAATAAATCTTCCTCTCCTCTATGAGTCTTCATGCCACAGAAATTTAACCCCATAAGCCCTGGTTAATTTTATTTTACAGAGTTTCTGTTTATGCCAAGGGAATTACAGGCTGGTTGATGCCACACTCAAATCCTGGACTGAGTGAAATCAGGGATTATGGAATCTACAATGCATGGGAGCTTCTCAGAAGCTGAATGCAAAAGACAAAACTGATGTTAACAAGCTGCAGGATTAAAAAGAGACAGGAGTACCAGACATGGAAAACCCCTGAGCGAGACCTGGCCTCCTTGACTCATAGCCACCACCCAAATTAATTCAGCTCCTCTGCAGGAAAACACCAGGCTGCCAGTGTGACACTCCCTGTTCCCTTGGGTGTCCAACCTGTACCAACAGCTCCACCAGGATCCTTCCATCTGCAGTCAGGAGGAGATCAAGAGCTCTCAGCTTCAGAGAGGGCTGCTACCACTCCATCTATGTATATCTGGCATTTCAATATTACTGAGCATTAGTCACTGCATCATCTTTTTAGTCTCCTTACAGAGGGCGAGATTGACAGCACGGTCAGGCTGTTCCCAAATGATGAAACCCAGACGTGGTCCCTGCACCCTGCTCCTGCTCCTGGCTCCATCTGAACCTTTATTTCAGGACAAGGCCATCTCTACAGAGCTGGTGCACTCTTATTCCAGATTTTAGCTACTCAGCCTGGGGTGAGATCCCAGTAAAAATGAGCCAGTCTGTACTTCAGAAGTAAAGCTCCTTCTTCAGACTTCATTCTGTCTGGGAGTTTAACATGACTCTCTCAGACACCTGAAGCCAGCTCTGTCATCTCTAATAACAGATAAAGTAGAACAGATGTCTTAGTTTATTACTTTTTCCTTTCTCTGGTTCTATTGAAACCTCAGTTTTTCAGAAAGTTGAGTGTAAATCAATGAGCCTTTTCCCTGTAATTATCATCAATAGCTGTACACTACAATTTCCAGCTCAGAAAGCAGACTGGCTTTCCTGTAGTTTGATCCCCTCTCCTCTGCATGCTGCTGCCTGCAGGAGATTCAGAGGGCAGCAAGGCTGTGAAAACTGTGTGGGATGAAACCCTAAACAGGAAAGGATCTGTTGTGCAAGAAGCCTTTTGTCAGCTGAAAATTGCACTTGTAAAAAGACACAGAAACCCCAAAGCTTGTGGTTAAAGAGTAACATCTTTAGCCCTAATTTATACTGACAGCACAATAGAGCTATTGCTCAGGCTCTGCCTGCTCCCGCCACATCACAGCACGGGTGTTATTAAGTGATAAATCAATTTCTACAAGGCAAACTGGAGATTAAGTCCTTATACAATGTTCATTTGCAATTGAAAGCAAACAGAAATACCCTGGGACAGGGGCTTGGTGACCCTTTTCAAGGGCCAAGCTTGAATAAACACCCCACATGCCAGCACAAGGCTGACATCCGTATTGCAAGTCCTGAGTGAATGCTACTTCTCAGCATCTGATCCACTAACCATTTCTTCTTCAAATTAATAAATTCCCTGCAAAAATTATTTGGGTTTAAAGGGTCTCTGCTGAAAGAAATGTCATTCTTTGGTTCTGATGGCAGGACTCAGCTGTTGGAAACCTGTGCCCAAATAGCCAGATCAGCTTAGACAGGACCTGTCTCATCTCAGATCCCCTGCCAGGTGAGGGGCAGAGCCTGATAATTCAGAAGGAGACACAGGGAAGCCTCTCAAGGACCAGATCTGTAAGTGACCTACTCATGGGCTCTCTCTCCAGGTACAGCACCAGCTCTTTGCTGTGGGAGGTAAGATCATCTCCCTTTGGGCAGTGCTGTGCTGGTTAAACCCTCTCCTGCGTCCAGGGAAAGCTGGAGTGTAAAACTCCCCACATCCATTTACAGTGCCAATAACAAAAACCAAATGGGAAGAGCCCCCTGTCCCAGCTTCTCCTCCTTCGGTGCTGTACATGGAATGGAGGCAGGGAAAAAGATGGGAAAAATGAGAATTTTTCCATTCAGCCTGGCAACAGCCCAGTGAAAGAAAGGGCCTCCACAACCACCCCCTTTGAGGTGGTATCGAGTGCTCAGGCAGCAAACACAGATGGGAACACCTGTGAGCCGGTGGGAAGTGACACTTCATGGAAATGCAATTACGCAGAAGATCAAGGTGAGCTTGTGAGGCGATGCCTGCTTTATTCTCCCTGCCAATACCCCTTCAGCAGTGCTGCAGGACGTGGTGACAGCCTAACATCTCTTTTTCCCCTGGCATGAAGCCAGCTGCTCAAAAGATGTGATTACCCTTCTCCTTTGGCTCCTCTTTTCTTTGAGGAAGAATTTTGGCACCATTTGTCCCCTCACCAGTTGTGCTTCCCCCTGGTTCGGTGACTTCTCTAGCATCTCACCCAGCTCAGAAATGAACGATGCCCATCTTCAGCCATTGCAGGAGTTCAGAGATGACCTCTGGGTCAGCTTTGGCTTCAGGTTTAATCCTAGACTCTTCCACTACGTCAAGTGAGCTTTTCATTTTGTTTAGGGCTATATGTTTTGCGAGGGAGTCTCTAACTGATCCATCCTTGACTGTGGTAGCTGTGTGAGAAAAGCAGGAGGGAAAACCCGTGGCAGTATGGGAGAGTGAAACTGCTTAGCAGCAAAGGGATTAGTGGTTTGCAGGCAAACTCATTTCAGAAGCCATCAGAGGAGAGAGGAAATCCTGCCTTTCCACTTCTTCCTCGGTGTGCCCCTTGCAGAAGGACCAGGCTTTCCGTAATCCCAGTCTCTGCAGGCTGGAATGGCTTGGGGAGGGCTCCCAGGGGCTCCTCAGCTGGGAGGTGTGAGGGGGTGGCAATCCCTGTGTCAGGGGCTGAGTGGAAATTTCCACATCTGGCCCAGAGGATGGGAGCTGGGGGCCTCCTGGAGCTGCGGGCGCCCAGCTCCCTGCAGGCTTTTCCCTGTCATTAATGGGCTCTGTGTGTTTCTGTGGTCTCATCAACAATGCAGCAGCCGTTGCTGCAAATGGCACCACTTCAGATCATTACTATAGATTGCCGTAGCATTATTTCTCTCCCAGCAACAGTTTCATTTGCGTTCAACCAGATTCCATCAAATATTCAAATGCAAACAGATATTTAACTGCAGTGGAAGGTGGTTTGCTGGCAGTGAGTCAAGGCTTTCAAACGTTTTCGTGTTTTTTCAATCATTCCCTCCATCCCTGAGGTGTTTATTGTGAATTACCAGGAGGGAAGACGTAACTTAGCAATGAATGGGGGAAGGAAACGGGAGCAAACCTCTAAACCACAGCCATACAATAAGCAATGCACTTTGTCCCCAGAAAACTGTTTTCAGTTGTTTCTGTTTTCTTTGGAGCGGGTTATATTGTGATTTGAAGAACAAAAATGCCATAACCTAGAGTCCTGTGGCTGGTGCATTCAACCTCTTTTCGTCTCACCCCTTACAGGCTAACTATAGTTTAAAACAAAATTTTTACTGGGGTTCAGCACTTTATAAAAGCACACAAACCTTTAGAAAAATCTATTGCCTTCATCCAAATCTTTGGTGTTAACACATTTTCCCACTCATCTGGGAGCTGCCCTTGCTGGACTTATCATCAACACAATCAGGACTTATTCTCAGGGACAAAAAAGAGTAACACAGCTCTAAAAGAGACCAAAATGACACCGAGATCAGGTCCCTCCTGAGGAACAGGGAGATGGGGCTGCTGCTGCCCTGGAAGCCCAAGGCACCACTGGGCAGCAGAAGGAGCAGCAGCATCTCCACTGCTCAGCCAGGAACAGCAGCACAGCAAAACTGAGGGTCGGATTCAGGAAAACTCCTGCAACAGCCAGACTGCACACAAAGCGTGTCCAAGTGAGACACCACAGCTTCTTCTTCACGGGAACAGGGGTGGGTGGTGCAGCCTTCACGCCGGGCAAGGACTTTGCATGGCAGATGGAGAAGTGCAAAGACGTTCATTGCACAGCTCAGGTTCCCTAAATACCAGTGCACAAACAGGATAGAACCTCATAGAAACAGGAAGATCAAATCCCAGGATTCCACCCAGTCACCTGGAGTATTCCCTAGATATTCCCTATTATGGGAAGGTGTAAATAATCCCATATAAGGCCACTAACCACAATCTTCCCGGGCCATTGCTCAAGAAGGTCACTGACCCATGGTCCTCTTTTCTAGCCCATCTCAGGTGAGCTGGAAGTGTTTCCATGGTTACCGCCGGGCCTGGGGAAGATGCTTTTGTAGGCCTTCAGGCCTGCTCTTCTAGAACACCCATGGGGGAACCCTACAGGTGGAAAGTCGGTCACCTGAAACCACTGAGCTCCTGCTCCTGCATTCAGGGCATGGTTCTTGCACCTCCAGCTCAGCAGCAAAACCAGGCTGAGAAGTGGCACCATGGCAGTCAGTCCCCGAGCTCTCACCACCTCCCTCTGCCCTCTCAGCTGTGCCAGCAGGGCAAAGTCGTGACACCTTCACCTTCCAGCCTCATCTCCCTAACCTGGGCACCTTACACAGCAGTATCTATGACTCAAAAAAAGGCTGTCACCCTGGGGCTGTTCCTGTTGTGGCACAAATTGTTTAGGAAGCATCTTGTAGAAGAAGGCACCAGCACTATCTCTGCTCATCGAAGCCCTTTATCAGAGATCCAGTCTTTCCTATACACGTAGCACAGTAATTTGTGAACCAACAGGTAGAAAATCATAAATAAAGAGCCCACAAAGAGGGGAAGGGAGATATGGAGAACAAAGGCATCTGAGCACAGCCCACTGCTGGAAATAGCAATGTGAGAGCATTCCAGCATGCAGGAGATTTAAGTTTTACATCTTTGTGTCAGAGAATTTGTTTCACAAAAGACAACAGAAAGAATTCAAAGCAGTTTTTCCCCCATTCTCTTCATGATAGGAATCTGTTCCTTTTGCAAATAAACCATGTTTTCCCCAGCTCATCCCTCTCTGAATGGAGGAGCAGGCAGAAACAAATTAATCGTGCTTACACTGCCTATTTGGTTTTTGCTCATTGCTCTAAGCTGCTTTGTGATCTCTCTCAAAATATTTTCATCTATTTGTTTAGAGAGAAACTTTCCTCCAGGCAGTAATGCATAATACAGTAATACAGGACATTGCAGCAAATTCCATCTTGTAAAAAAAACCCAAACCAAAACTAGGTAGATTTGGTCTCCCATTTGAATTCCCATTCACTTACCTAAACAATAATGCTCTTATCCCCACTGTGAAAGGAAAGTCAATACGTTGCACTTAATGATGTTTTTCTGTGGTCTGTCTATTCTCTGCATTCTAATTTTCAGTGTTAACTTCCAGACACATCTAATGTTTCATAAAAGGCAATGATCCATTTCAAATTCCTTGGGACATGTCTCATTTTCTCAAAGATGTGTGTTGTTTACTGCTGGCTGAGAAAAAAAAGAAAGTCTTATTTCTTGCTGCTGGCCTTTATATCCCTGATTTTATGTCTTTTTAAATCCTGATGGAGAAAACAGAAAAGGTGTTGACCCCCATTTTACGGACTTTCTACCCAATCAGTTTTTCTCTCGCTGATTTCTTAGGGTTAATTGTACATCCTGCAAGTGGCGTTTTCAAATTGTTAAGGGCAATATTTTCGTAATTGTAGCATTTAGATTGGTGCTGGGGGTCTTGGCTGTGTTTGGTGGCTGTGTTTATCTGGTTTGCCATTGCTGTCTCAGCCCTGCCTGTCTTTTGCTGTTCCTCTGCTGCTCCACAACTGCTCTGCTCCACTGATTGAAGGGAGGTATCAGCTCTCCCTCTGCATCTTCACTCACTCATTTTCTGGGAATCATTTCCAAGCCCTGATAATTGCAGGAGGGATGCCCTTGGGCTTTCTGGGCATCTTTTCCCAGTTAAAGTCTTGCACGGATACAAAAGCACCCCTTTTCCAGGGACAGATCTTGGCCTCTGCTGAGGGATGTAGAAGCAGAGTTTACAGCTAATATCTTCCCTGTGTTTTGGCATAAATGTCTTGACCCACCTCACTTGTCCCAGCTGAGCCTGCATAGCCTTTCCCACTTATTTCCGGGCCCTAGGGAATACAGCATAGGAGAAAACAGCATTCTGCAAAATCCTGCAGATATTCCAGGAACTGCTGATGCCAGGAGGGCCTGAGCTCCTCTGTTTCATTTCTGAGTGCAGTGATCAGGGCAGCCCGGGGTGGCAGGGAGGGCAGAGGAAGAACATCCCAGTGGGATTCCCATCACACCTCCTCAGGCCATGACCCCATGGAGCCTCTTGGCTCATGCTGGCACAAGGACACACGTGGGAAGGCAGAAACCCAACACAGCAGGAGAGCTTTGCCTCTCTGTGCCATTACACAGCTCAGAGAACAACCCTTGACACCCTCAGTAATGCTCAGGCATCAATGTCAAATAAGTACCAGCTTCATGGAGGGTTGTATGTATTGATTTGTAAATAGACAAACCAATTTTGCCTGACTCCCTTAAGACATTATTGATATTTTCTGCTGTAAGATCTTCCCTTCTTTTGTGTGTATTTATCAAGGACAAGGCAAATAAATGACAGGATTCGTGTGTCATAAGGGTAGTCTGGAATGAACTGTCAAAGATTTTGTTTCCTATTTCACTTGCTCCAGTTAGGTTTTAAACTGATATTATAAAGAAAAGAGTAGAATTCTTTCACCCATTCTTTATTGGTTTGGTTACATTAATAAGTGATCCAAAGCTTTGGGACTCACTCAGCCTCTTATATGAGTCTCTTGCACTTGCAGATTGTTGATTATTCACACAGAACTTCTGAGAAAATAGAAATAAGATTTAGTGTACCTCTTTTGATCTTTAACCACCACTCTCAACAACAGCTGGACAACCCTTTGGTGAGGAGGGACATTCTGGTGCAGGACAGCCAAGAACTAATGGTCCAGTGCTCAGCACTTGTGTGATTTCTCTATGGGCAGGAACCACAGTTAACGAAATGCAATAGCAGTGACTATTGAGAGTACTCATTTGCTCAAAAATAAGTAAAAAAAAAAAAAGACCCTTAGTATATCAACAAAATGTACTGAAATCTGTTGTACCTTCCACAGGTACTGATTAAACAGGTTTAGAGGAAATTAAATCCCCTTATGCTTCATAAGTGCAAGGCTGTGGAGGTATCCAAGCACACCAAAGCAATGGCTCATTGGATATTGAAATACAACAGGGAGCATGATTCCCACTGCTGCTGTGTATTAGATTAAACTCTAGCCCTTTGTGATCCTGGCACAGAAGATTTTCTAGCTGAGAATATCCCAAGTGTTTTTACTAATTAACCATTTCCAGAATCTACCATCCCTAACGCATGAGTCAGATTCCAAGTGTGATATTTTAACTTTTTTTTAGTGCACCTTCTGCTTCTTAAACCCTAGCATGGAATTCAAGCTTTTTTGTGGAATCCTGTAGCTGAGATTTCTATCTAATCATGCATCTGCAGGAGATTCAGTGCTGAGAAAAACAGGATATATCATAAGAGTCAGTGAGTTTCACTCTGGCAGTGAAGAAAAACCTCTTTTTCCATCATTCTCCTCCAGGATGCAGGTTTTGCAATACTATTCTATGGTATTTCAATGTATAAAAATATGGGAAAGACTTTTGTTGTAAGAGATCCAGACAGGTTATTTCAAGTGGTTTGGAATCATGTGGCAGAGATCATCCCACTGACTGAACAGGAGAGCACCAAGCCCTGTGTGGGCATGAAAAGCTCTGGGCAGGGTCCCAGCCTGTTTGATTGGTTCCCAATTACCTGAAACAGCAAGGTGAGCTCTTTTCCCTTGCTCTTGCCTCTTCTGGGCCAAAAGTAAATGCAGTTACGAGAGCCCAAAGCAGCCAAACTCCCCAAATCAGAGAGAACATCAGTTTGCAAGATTCAGGCTCGCCTCGCTGCCAAAAACTCACAGACACAGTAAAAGAAGGCATAATTTTTTATCTCCCTTTGGACAATACAAACCAGGATTCTAAGGGGATGGAGAATTAAAATCCAAATGCAGATGTTCAGCATGATGTGGGCTGTGCTTTTCTATTTCATTATCAGCTGCTTTCTGTTGGGGACAAAATATCGTTTCATCTCTTGAAGAGCTCCAGTCCTTTACACACCACCTCTTCAGCTGGGAAGGAATTAAGGACTATTGTGGATGTTTTGGTAGTGATGAAAGCTTCAGTATTCATCATGCCAGCTCTCTTATTCATGGAGAAGCCAATCTGTGCTGCTGGAAAACTCCACCAGCTACATTTCTCTTGGGTGATTTTGAAGTGTCTGTGCACAAAATCAGTCCAGATCCATCTCCCTGCCCTGCCCTGATTGTGGGAGCCAATTTCTACTGAAATTGAAAGCGAATGCAGAAGACAGGAAATCAAATTTATTGCGGGGCAAGATCCTCAAACTGAAAAACTTTAAACGAGGCATTTTTCATCCACAAAGAACAGCACTCAGGGTCACCCTGTGCCATCTCTCCACATTAAACATTTTATTGATTTTGTCTTTCTCAAGTTTGAAGGGTCTTTTAGATCATTAAAATTCAGGTGAAAGCAATCTGAGTGAGGGGAAGGTGTGGTGGAGCCAAACTCCCTCCCACAGGGCAGCCACAACAAAATGCCTACATAATTGTCAGTTGGAAGTAGTTTCTTTGGAATCCTCGAAGCAGCTTAAAAAATAATGATGACCCTCTGTCCTTCTGCTCCATTACCCTCAACATACTTTTTCTTTCACATGGATACATGCCATAGCATGGACAAATACCAGGGAAAGTGAGTCTGCGGAAGAAGTGCTGCTTAAACCCAGGGCTAAGCCATTTCCACATGAACAGGCTAAGAGGTGCAGAGGAATCCGAGATGAGGAGGATGTTAGTTATCCTGAAACATTCATCAGCACTGCCAGCACAGCTGTTTGACGAGGAAAGAATCCTCTGTCACTCCTGGCTGCCAGTTTGGAGCTGGTCAGGTGGAGAAAAAGTAGAGGTGTTGTGTGCAGAACAGCACAGATGCACAGTGGCTCCCTCAAACCCTGCCAGGTCAGGATTAAGGGTGTTTTGCTTCACTGCCCTGATCCGAGCTCCCTGTGGGGCTGCAATTCTCCCGACTGCAGGAGAATTCAGCTGCTTCAGCCCTTGCTGCTGAGGGAGGGCTCCACACCGGGGTGGCCACGGCGTCTTTGCCAAGGAGCAAATTGTCTTTTTGGGGTGCCAGGGGGTTTGTGGTGGCCTCAGAATCTGAGCACAAACCTGCATTTTTGGGGAAAAAGCTTCTTGCAGGACTTGTTGTGAGAGGACAAGGGGAAATGGTTTTACACTGAAAAGGGGTCAATTTAGATTAAGTGCAAGGAAGAAGTTTGTTTTCAGCGAGGGTAATGGAACGTTGGCATGGGCTGCCCAGTGCCCCATCCTGGAAACATTCAAGGCAGGTTGGATGGGGCTCTGAGCAACTTGATCAAGTTGAAGGTGTCCCTGCTCACTGCAGAAGGGCTGAACTACACAGGCTTGAATGGTCCCTTCGCTCCCTCTGTTGATGTTCACAGAGAGACAGAAGCAGGTTTGGAGTTTATTTAACATTTGTTTCATTTCCATGAAAGATGCAAGTGTCCTGCTAATTACTGGGATTTGTTTCCAGGAGGAAATGGAGACTAAGATGGATAGCTGCCGTTAGCAATGCCTGCTTCATTTTCAAAGACAGCTTTTTGCTGTTGTTTTCTTTTGGTTGCCTGTCTAATGCAGAGCAAGTACCAAAGTCATTACGCTCAACAGGAAATGGCTTTGGGCCACAGCGAGCTGGGGTTGTTTTTGAGCTGGCAACTGAAAATGAGATTTCTGTGTGCTGTTTACCAGCCCTCTGTGCCTCCCATTCCCCCTCCTGCCTCCCTGCCTTGCCCTCCATCACATGCTGGTGTGGATCTGTCGTTGATGGATGATATCCAAAACCAGGTCCTGTCCCCACTGTCGGATGTGAGTGTTGGGCAGATCGTGACCGCTGCACAGAGAGTGGCCTCAATTTTAAAATGTTGAGCAAAAGCAAATTCTCATCCTAGGAAACAATTACTGGAAAGAGAAGAAAAATAATGTTCTACTGCTGCATGTCTGGCTCCTTCCTGCTTTTGTGGTTCCCAGCACTGGCTCAGGCACCATTATCCTGATTTTATTGACAGCCTGGGGTGCTGGGACAGCCACTCTTCCCACACTCCTCCACCGGGCTCTCCATTTCCCCCATACAGATCATTCCATCAGCCAGCAGGAAGGGGAGAAATGCTATCTCCTGGAATGTAGAGGGTCGTCTCTGCAACCAGAGGCTTTCCTGACCCCAGCCTGGGGTGTGGCTGAATGCTGACAGGGTTCCAGGAGCTCAGTGCAAAAGGGTAAATCCCCGTGTTCCTGGATTTTAGAGGGGGCCTGGATTTCTGATGTTCAAAATCGGATGGTGGAGGAGGAGAGGATCCAAAAATCGGAAGGAAGAAGGTGGGGAGGGAGCAGTGTCTGCAGACAACAGAAAGGAGTAATGGGGCAATAATGGCTGGAGGGAGAACAGTGCCATAAACCATGGAAGAGGACGGGGAAACAGTGCCCAGAGCAGGCAGGAAGCAAATGGACTGTTCAGAGCACACTTGTTCCTTTTGGCTCATAATGCAGCTGATAATCTTTTCCTAAATGCATTATCTTCTCTTTTCATCATTTGCCCATACTAACAGCCCTGCTTCTAATCCTCAGAAAGGTAACATTTGTGAATAGTTTGCTAGCCAAAATACTTTGGGTGAGAAATTTAACAGGTTTCAGGATGGAGCTTGCTAAATTTATCGGAGATATTAAGTGGTGGATGTGCCTATGAGATTTGGTACCCTTGGAGTCCCCTTTGGGCCTGTTTCCTAGGTTCCTATCTCAAAGCACTCTGCACACATTTAGCCTGTAAGCCTCAACAACTGGCAAGCTGATATTATCACTTCTATTTTTTATCTAGGGAACATTAGACACAGAAAAGAGTTGGTCAAAAATATTGTTGCCAACGAATTTAGTGGAATTACTAACTGCTTAAAGAGAAGTACATGCTTCAGTGCTCAGGGTCAGAGCCTCCCTTGTGCTCTCTTAGACCCATTTGTGCCTTACAAATGACACCCCCTTAAGATACCAGCTGGCTCCTCGGTTTCTGAGTTGCTTAATGTGTCCTGTCTTTCCACCACTGCCTTTCACATTCCCAGTCAGATGGCACTGGGCATTTCAATACCTTTGACAGCTAGAGGGGTAAAGGAATGCGTCACATGTTGTTCCTGATAGTTAATGGAGAACTAATGAGGCAACAGCTGCCAGATGCCAGCAGCGCCCCTCACTCCCTCCGCTCCCTGTGCCCGCAGCAGAGCTGGGATGGTGCTGGTCAGGATGCTGAGGGTCAGCAGAGGATTACTTCCCCTGGCCTTGGGAGCAGGACAGACCTTCACCCCCAGGGCTCTGCTCTGCAGCTCTGTTATTTCACACAAATGGGTTTTTCCAGCTGCCTCACGGGGCTCGTGCAGCGTTTTCCAGGGAGAGGATGAGCTAAAGCAGGGAGGGAAGGGGAGAGCCCCGAGGAGCTCACTGCCAGTTCTGCACTGGTCAGGAGCAGACAGTGATATCTGAACGGTGGTCAGTGAGTGTCACCCTGAGTTTTGCAGTTTTTTGATGTTTTTATTTCTGTGATAGAGTTTCTCATGCACTTTCTGTAAACACAGTCATGTTTTGTTAACTGTTCCTGTTGTTTTCATTCTTTCTCCTGAGGCAGAGAAAGTTTGATGGACTGTTCAGTTGACCAGAGTGGTTGGAGAGGTGGTGACCTCATCCTCCAATCCATGGTCATTCCTAGAAACACATATATATGAGAAATAAACGGCTGGGGTCCTGGCTTTGGATGCTGACCTGGCTGAGCTGAGTCTGCGTGCTTCTTTTCGTGTCCAAGTGCAACAAGTGAGAGCCCAAACACTATTTTTTTTTTTTCTTTCCCACTGGCTCAATTATTGGCTTTTTTTTGGTTGTCATTCCTAGTGTCCAGTTTGGAAAATACAGTCTGCAGCTCCATAAACGTTCAAAGCTCTTCACCTCCAAAGACAGCTACTGCATGCTGTGGGGGAATGAGCAGTCACTGCCCTCCATTTCTACCTTGTAAAGCAAGAATGTCTGATCAATAAATTTTATTGCTGTAGCAGTAACCGTGGTAGTAACTAAACTAAAGCACAGGAGCTGACAGAATGGCTGGATTGATATTCTGTCAGGAGGAGAAAGAATTACCAGATAGGAAACTCTTTAAATGTTCATGAACTATCAACCATATTTTTTCCCATAGGACATTTTTTTAAGGAGAATAAATTAGCAGCATGAAAATATTTGTTGCTCAGAGCACCTGACTGAAATGATATTGTGTGTTTGAGTGTTTGAGGTTCTCCAAAGTCCTGTACTTCTTTTTTAAAGTGGCATCATGCAAACCCAGAGTCACTTTTGCACAGGTAGCTGGGGTTGGACCATCTGCCTATTCTGCATGACTTTGTGTTCAGGTCTGCTGCTAAAACCTGCAAGGAGATGGTGGAGAATTATTTCTGACAAATTGAAAAGCCAGCTGAACTCAGAAAGCTTGAAGGTAAAGTTCCTTTGTAATTGTTGCAAATATTGATTCAGTCTCACGGCTGTTACCAAACCTCTCTGGCACCGGAGCCAGAGGATTACACTGAAACCAGACTGATGTCTGCATCACAAGAGTTCCATTCTGGGCAAAAACTGGAGACTTTTGGAGGTAAGAAGTCAGGAGACAAAGTTTCTCTGAAGCAAAGGCTTCTCGGAATCACATTTTGGCAAGTTCTTATAAAGGAAAAACACTCCTTGCCTGTAGCTGCTTATGTTTCTTGAATAATTTTCTGCAAACTCATCATCATTTGTCAACAGCACTTCAGCTAAAATAATGCACGACCCTCGTGCATCGACCCACTGGCTTGGCCAGGATAAGACAGAAGCAGCAAGTTAAATTTCCATCATTAAAGTCTTAAATACAATTTACTTCTTGATCATACATAGGCAGCCTTTTAGAGCCTCTATCCATGAAAACTGGGTGCTTGCACTTCGAACAAGGAAAGGGTAACAAATTATTTAACACCCTCTCAATCTGTCTTCTCAAAGGCCTTTTCTTTTTGTATTTACTGCAGATAAAAGGCTCTGGGATAACCAAACAAACTGCTGGTACTTATCCAAATTGAATGAAATCTTAGGAACTTTCCCCTCTTTTCTTGCAAGTAAATCCTGGCCACACTGAAACAAAAGGCACAATTCCTGTCACTTAAATGGGGCTTTAGTCATTAAATCCCCATATTCCCAGCAGTTACTCCTGGGAGTGGGCTTGACTCCTTCCTATTTCACATGATGAGCTGATCCTTGATCAGGACACAGAAAAACTCACAATGGTCTGGGGAGAAGCATCTTCCTCTCACAGATAAATTCCAGCGTTTGTCACCAAATTAAGTGAAACAACCAAAAATAATTGTCTAATAAATAGCGGTGTGCCCTATCGCCATAACATTTTATGAGCAGTAATTATTGATTCATTAAAATAACACGTGTGCCTCTTGTTTTTCCGCACAGTGCAACGTGTGAAAGCAGCACCCACCTTGAATATTAATGGGTGAATCATTTAAACAGTTTACAGCTTCAGTTCAGATAAACAATTAAGTGCAATCCATGTCTTGTTAGAGCAAATGGAATATTTGGGGAGGGAAGGAAGCCAGCATTTACAGCCATGACTAAGATGCAATCGGGGGTATGGAAATAAGAAGATGGAAAAAGTGATTTGGGAGCTTTTTGAGTCAATCTGGGGCCTCAGCATCCAGATCAACGGGGTGAGAGACAGTCACCAGCCTGTTCCCCCCTCACACCACTTTCCTGGGTCCCTCAGTATTTCCCAGCTACAGATCAGAGTCTGACCATCAGCATCCTCAGCTTGGTTATTCCAGTTGCACCAGTACAAGGTGGGCAGTACAGGGGACATGCACCCCCAGGCAGCCCCCATGTGTGACAAGCAGAGGTGTCCAGAAGGCACAGGAGTCAGGGACACTCCGAGAGAACAGGGAGCCAGAGGAGTCCCAGGGGAGTGGACCCAGAAGAGAAAGGACCATGTCTAATACCTGAGTCTATATTGCTGTCAGCAGCAGAAAGGCCACTACGTACATCAAGCTGTGATGATAACATCTAGGACATCCTACTCTGGAAAGTTTTTTTTGCTCTCACAGGTTACGGGCAACTTGAGCACGTGCCAGAAGGAAAAATACTCTGACTGGGGACACAAATCCTTCATTTCCAAGAAGTCCAGCCCCACTCCTTTATCTGACAGGGCAGCTTGAAACATCACTATATTCAACAGCCCTACAAAAATCCAGCCAAAAGATAAAGCGCTCTGCTGTAATTTAAAGGCACATGCAGCAATGAGCTGTGCTGGGAAAGCTTGGGAACAGACTCACAGCTCAGAGGATGGGATTAGCAGGGGCTGGAATTGCTTTTACAGCCTGGCTTCTGGTTAACCCTGTAGTGCCCGTGGGTCTGCAGCTCTGTATGAGCAGTGCAAGGCTGGAGGCAGCTTTGGAGATGGAGAACCAGCCTGTGGAAACTTCCTGCTCATCGGGAGTGAGGAGGCAGGAAATGCCAGCTGGGCTTTTCCCAAGGTAAGGGATTTGCCCAGCTGTCTGGTCACAATATTCTTTTGTATCCAACAGGGTTGTAAAGTGTGTCCCACTAAAAGCCGCCTCAAGAACTAAATAAGGAATAGACCTTTATGCACACACACAGATTTGTCCAACAAACCCTTTTCCAGAGACAACAAAACTTGCAAAGGTTTATTTGTGTTTTCTCTCACCGTCCCTAGCATTCAAGTTGGGTGTGGCATTTCAGAGTTCCTTTGAGTGAAAGCCTCTACCTCAGTTATTAAAAATATTTCCTTAATTTCATACTGTTACAATGTCTAGGTCTTCAGCAGTCTGTGCAATTGCTCCCCACCTGTTTGGAGGAATATTGGGACATCTGTGTTCTCATATGCATTGTGCCAGTTCCCAGTAAATCTCACTGCATCCACATGAGGAGATGAGAACTGATTCAATGAGGGTTCTGGGTTAGTCACTAATGGGATGGATGTTTTTCTGACAGTGAGCAGCTTGCAATAGCCATAGACCATGGGTTAGGACTTAGCAAACATTTTTATAGGCAGGAAACCTTCCAAATGAGAGCAGTTCCATTGAACTCAGAGCAAACACTTAAGGAAGATAATTTCTTTATAATATTTTTATTTGCTGTGGCCATTTCCAAGAGAAGTGTAAGACAAAACATGGAAATCATTTGATTCAGGTGTTACAGGGTCAAAATTTCTCCCATGGTCCCCAAGATTTCCCAAAACCTTTAAGATCTAGCTTGTACACTTTAGTGGGTCCATGGGATTTGCTGTGTCAGTAACATGTCTGGGATTTCCATGTACTCTGGACAGGTATTGGACAGAGATTTCAACTCTTTATCTCCAGCTCACTGATTTCCATAAGGCATTTTGTAGTTGAAAAACAAACAAAACAAACAAAACAAAACACCAAAAAAAACCCCAAACCAAAACAAAAAGACCAAAACAAAAGAAGCTATCTAAAAATGTAATGGGGAGGGCAATTGTATAAAAGGAAACTTCTTGTCTCTGCCATTCTCAGGGACATCACCCACAACCCCCCTGGAAAACACTCACTCCTGAGTGGCTTTGTTAGGAGCAGTGGAGCCACCTGCTCTGCAAAGCAGCTACAGGTGCTGCCCCAGCCTTCTTCCATTAAGGAGGGACGAAACCAGCGGACACCACATTGCATTTAGGGGCACCTGGAAGCCCCTAAGAGCTGTGAGCCTTGGAGCATTATCAGAGAGAAGCATGGCAGGGAGAGCAGGGGACTGCTGTATCACACCTTTGGTGAGTGGCTCCTGTTTATTTTGGGAAGCTTTTCTAGCAAGTGGTGCTGTCTTGGTAACTTTTTTCTCCTCTTGGTATCAGTGGGGGAACTACCTGCTCCCTATCTGGCTCTGTGCCTTCATCTGCTTTGAGGAAAGGCTGAAAGAGTAAAAGAAGAACTGTTCTCAGCTCGGGGTAGTGCCTGTGCTGGGCTAATTTGGGGCCAGCAGCAGTCGCTGTGCATCTGAATATTTCTGTGCTGTTACTGTGTGAGCCCTGGTGCCCCACGGGGGTTTGTGTGTGCTCCTGAGTGAGAGTCTGCAGGAACAGCATCGACAGTGGCTGAGCTGAGCAGTGAGGGGCTTCTGGTCAAAGTGCTGGGCTGTAAATGGTGTCTGACTCCTTTCAGCCCTCAACTGCAACAGCAGTGAGAGCCTCGTGGTGCTAAGGTTAGAACCCTGTGCTCAGCCCTGGGCTGCTCTGGGGGCTGGATACGTATTACCAGGTGGGCTGGTGACATGGGTGACTTAAACCTTGAACTTGGTGCCAAAGGGGGAGAACTGCACAGCTGTGGCTCCAATTTAGTGCAAATACAGGGGCTGCAGCAACAGCATGGAAAAAGGGGTGGCTAAAAACCCTTGCTTTCCACTGAAGCTGCAAAGTTAGAGCATTGGACAGCTTACTTCTCCCCACAGCTCAAAGGGGACAGGAAAGAGGGACATGGATTGGTACTCTTGGCTAACGATCCCAAAGAGTGCTTCAACAGTGCCACTTTAGGATCCTTTTCCCTAATTCCAGGCTATTTTATTTCTTGAACTCATTTTGCTGTGATTTGACGTTTTCATTGGACAGCATCCCTCCTGCAGAGAACAAAATCAGTGTTTAATGTGTGCCCTAATGAAATAACTCAGTCCCTCACTCTGGACATTCCCTCCCTATAACCCATTGGTCACGGCTAGGATGAAAACTGTGTTTTCCCTCTACTTCTGTTGTCCCCAGTAATAAACCATAGAAGATGTATTAGCAGATCAAATGATGACCTGCTGTGAAACTCCAGACCCTGGCTATTGATCTGTGTGTGCTGCTGCCTGTGTTAACAAGCCCAGGACAGAGTGATGTGCTCAGTTGCCCTGATGCTGCTGGGTGCAGTTTGCCCCTGGCAAATTGGACCAAAGTAGCTCCAGAGAATGGATATTTTTAGACTGGAGAGCCAGGGATTGGGAAGGGGATTTCTGTGCCACGCTGGGCTGTCATGCTATCAGGGCAGATGTTTGGTGAAGCCATTTTGACTGTCACCACCTTCTTGTCCTTCCTGTGGGTAGGAATGAGCTGTGAGCTGGTGCCAAGGCCTTGTTTTTGCTATCTCCCCACGTATCATAGTGCTCTAAAGAGCTGGGATCAGGTCTCGTGTCCGTAGTGTGTGCCTGGTGCTACAAGACAATGCAGGAATTCCTCCTTCCACTCCCCTTTGTTGTCCCTGCCTTCCTAGCACCAAAGCCTGCAGGCCTGCTGAACTTTACCTGTTTTCTTCAGTGTGAGAAAGTTCTTTAAGGTTTCTTCATGGAAGTCCTAATAGCTCTTTTGACTTGTCAGGAATAATTAAGAAAAATGAGAATGTGAGACTTGACAAAACGGATTAATCAGTGTAGTGGGAAGTACCTAATTTAAGGGAAAAGCAGAGACCTTTGCCCGAGTTATTTCTGTGCTGTATCTCTTGAACATCAATATTTCTTTCCTCTTAAGAAGTTGCACTTCCCTGAGGACAAACACAGGAAGGCAGGATCCTCCTGGGGCTGGTTGGTTACTGATATGGTGTCTGCTTTCTGGGGACTTGAGATGGAGGAGATAAGAAATATATTTTTGTGTTAAATCCAGGCCTGAACAACTTCTCTGCTGGATGGTTCCTTCCTATTATTCCCTGGGAGATTTTCTTGCTCCCCAAGACTGAGTCCTCAGCCTCCTGACACGAGAGCCAAGAGTTCTGCTCCACATGTGCAATTTCCACTGGTGTCAGGGGCTCTTGAGGGGGCACTGAGGAGGTGTAAAGCATCCAATTTATTTTTGCTTAGCTCTTTCCTTTCCCCATCTCAGAGAATAATGTTTTGGCAGTGTAAATTTGTTGCATATTCTTTTAAAATATGTGGTGCTCTGTCCTTACACCAAGTAGAATAGCAAAAGGAAAGACAGGCCAGTGAGAGAGGGCTTATTTCTGCATGAAAGGTGGATGTGACAATAGAGAGTATTGACAGAGATTTTATCTGAGCAATTGTCGAAGTCTTGTACAAACAGATCTATCCATCTCTGCAGCACCAGGCAGCTCACTTTGTGTTGTCTGGGGAGGGGCTTAAATCAAACACAGAGCAAAATAAGACTGAGACCATCTTAAGTTACACATCTCTGAAGAGGGTTCTGCTTTTTGCTGCTCAGATTCCTAAAGACTCAGTATTTAAAAGCTGTATGTGCTTTAAGCACATAAGGATATGCAGTAAAAGTGAAAAGGAGGTAGGATTACTGCTTCTGGAGGAAAAAAAACCCATTATTTTAAGGCTTTCTGGGAGAGCATCTCAGCTGGGTGAGTAACTGCAAACCAATAAAAAGGCAGCATGAATTTAGATACAAGTTCAGACCTTGCTGCAGGATGGCCTAGAGGAGGTCCCAGTTGCATGCACACCACATTGATGTACCATTTTGGACTGGGGTAGCTTTTATGGAGCTCTGGCTTCTTGCAGGGCCCTCATCCAGGGGTCCCCTTAGGTGCAAAGAGGACCAGGGAGCAAAAAGCTACTGCCTTGAACCATGCAACATCACCTTTTTACCATCAGCACAAAATTCTTCCTTTCCCTCACCTCTTATTTTGGCAAATGTTTAATTTTTCTTTTCAAAAGGAGCTGAGCATTGATTCCCTATTCCAATGGCTGCTAGTGCCTAAATGCTTTACCTGGTCCTTGGTGCCTAAATCCAGTGGAGATGTCTCCATGCCTTAGCTCTGCCTGCATCCTTTTCTCAGGTTGGCCTGGCTGCTTATGTTGTTCTCCTTCCTTTAATAATTGCCCACCCATCTGAGCTGTAATCTTTTGTCTTGCAGCAAAGGTGTGCAGAGAGATAAAACAAAAGCACTCTAGTGAGACACAGAAGAGCCTGGCTGTGAGCAAGGCTCTGTTCTGTGTTTGCAGTGCATCCATCAGCCGTGCTTGGCAGACCAAGAAAATCGGTCTCTGGCCTGTATAAATATGAATGATGCAAAAGGAGGATTAGATGCAATGAAACACCCTGGTTGTTTCTCCTGCCTTGTTTACTTGGTTTTGTTGCTATTAATAAGTATCTTGTGCAGAGGATTGAAGTCTTGCTGTTGCTCTACAAAAGTACATAAACAGGTTTAAATAAAAATAAGGGCTGCTTATCCTAAATTCTAATTTGCTTTGGCCTTTGGCTAAAGGCACATATTTATGATGTGGTGACATTGTGGGTATGCATTGGTTATGCTATCCAGACATGAAACAGATATTGGCAGAGGTTTAGGATGTGAATTAATGCAGCATCTAACCAGGACCCTGCTCCAGAAAAGTGCAGCCATCACCTTTCCCTACCAGCCCTCGGCATCACCCTCCTCCTGCTTCTCCTTCATCCACTCAGGGCAAATTAGATCAAGAAACTGATCTCCTGGAAGACTTCTTTCATTTTTTCTTCCTCCTCCTGTCAGCTCAGCTTCCTGAACCGACTCTGGCTCAGGGGCTGCAATGCTGAGGAGCCTTTGGAGGAGCAGCTCTGCCTCTCCCAGCCTCATGCCCTGCTGCAGGGTGCAATGTGTGCTGAGACTCATGGAATAGCCTCACCTGGAGCAGGTTGCTCACAAAAAAAGCACCAGCCAAGGCAGGAGCAGGTTGGCTCCTCTGGAGCTGGCAGGGGAGCTGTGGTGAGCCTTGGGCCAGGGTGCAGTGATGTGCTGGAGGGAAGCACAGATTCCCCTTGCTCCCAGAATTTACCTCTCACCCTCCCCCAGGGAATCTGATGTCCCAAGAATGGCATTATTAATATGTAATCCCTTGCTGGAGTTGGTGCATCTCCTCGGGAGCCGCATTTTGCAGCGGGGTGGGATCCATGAAGGAATTCAAAGCGTGGGTTCAGTAACCCCCCAATGCTGCGGGACTGGGAGCCATCGGTGTGCTGGAGAGGCAACAGCAGGACAAGGTGGCTGCGAAATTATCCCTGGCCACAAGAGGGTGGCCGAAGGTGGCACTTATTCTGACAAGTATCATATTTCGAGGCTAGAGAAGGCTCTGTTTATATGCGTTTTTCTAATTCCAGCCAGAAGCACAAGTGCTGGAGTATAAGGAAAAACTGATTTCACTGTGATTTTCCTGCTGTGGCTTGCAGATCAAAGGAGTTTAGATAGTTTACTTGGGCAAGTTTTGCATAAGCTTTCAAACTTTCTTGGTGCTTATCAGCATGATATTGACTCTGGCAGGAATGAAGGATGCTCAAAATCCTAAACAGTTGTTGAGTTGTTCTTAACCTCCAGCTGAGTAACTGTGCCTACAAAGCTGCATTTGTGATATGCAGAGCTCCAGAAAGTGGAATGGTTTTTACTTCCTCATCTGGAAAAGAGGAAGCATAATAGAGTAGTTTACTTTCTCTTCTTTGTCTCCAATGAATTAAATTTCCTCAAAACACTTCTCTCTCCTCCTCTGCCTGTATTTGGCTATTATCTTTGTTACCTTACTTTTCAGGCCTCATGAGATAAATCATCTTCACATGGCAAAGCAGTGAGATTTTGTACACTTCTCCTAGCTAGTAAGGCATAACTGCAATTAGAGATGACTTGTTTTTGTGGCAGAGGCTGAAAAAAACCCTTTTAATGGGTATTCTCTCCAAGATAACTGACGTCAATCACATCATTACAGTGAGCTTTGCTACCTGTTCCACAGCATCAAGCTGCAAAGAACATCCTGTTGTCCCAAGGGGTTTTTTTGATGGATTGGTTGAGTAGAAATGAGGGGAGGGAGGTGCTGCATTTTGTACTGAAGTGGTACTTTTTAGTTTATATTTATCCTGGGTTCCTTTCTTATGATGAACAGTCATTATAGCTGATGGGAAGATCTGCAGAGATGCAGTTTAGCAGCAGGCAGCCTGGAGGTGAGGTGGATTTGCAGGGAAGGGAGCTTTGGGTGCCTGGAATCCTTCCTTCAAAGGGGCTGCAACAGGCAGCCAAGATGGGGTGTGGGATGTCTAAGGGTGCCTCGGGTGGGAGGAAACAGTCCTGGGGGAAAAAATGGGGTTAGGTGGGCACTGAACTGAGCCCTCGGTAAAAGACAAGTGGGAAGTGCTGGTGGTTGGGAAGGAAGATGTGAAGAGACAGGAACAGGTTCAAAAAAGGTTCAAATGTCAGCTTTGAGGGCTTCATGGGAGGATTCAAGTTCAAGTCAAGCAGCTTCACCCTACAAAGCTTCTGAGGCTGATTATGCTCATAATAGAACTTGGCTGCTTCACAAAGCATCCAAGGCAGATGTTCAGGCCCAGGAACACAGATTTTTCCTGCAGGGGGTTAATTTACCTTCTTATTGCTTTATTTCTTCCTTTGCTAGCAAGGTGTTTTGATTTGCAAAGCAGAAAAGCCATCACCTGCTATTGAAGGGGACAGTCCTCGGGAGTGGAGGCTTCACAAAAGTGCTCCCCACAAGCAGCTGCAGCCTGCCTGGGGTTTCCATGCCTGTCTGGAGATCAGTGGAGCACAGATGAAAAGCAGCTGAAGAGAAGCTGGGTAGCCATTGTATCAGGGAGTTGAGCATCGATGACTAAAGCAGAACGGGTTCTGCTTCTAATTTCCCCCTTCAGTGCCTAATGATTACTAATGGAGAGGTATTCCCGTGGAGCCTGGGCTGGGAGCACCTTCCCTGCAGCTTGCTGGGTTTTTCTCTTTGAGTTGAGCTCTGTGCTACAGCAGCTGCAGTCAAGCTTTGCAAGCTAAACACTCTCATTAGTATGGGTAATGTTGATGAGGAAGATGCCTCAGCTTTTCTTTGCTGGTGGGTTTCACCCCTGGAAAACTGAGAGAGGGATGGTTCTGAACTTGCCAGCCCTGTCTCACACCTGGTGTGGGATGCAGCAGGCGTGTGAAGGGTGTTCATCTTCATCCCCCTGAACTGCACACCCCGTGCAGGCTGCAGGACTGACCTCAAGGGAAGCCAGAGCAGGGGAGAGGAGCGAATCCTTCTCCTGCAAATGGACACACCACTCCTGTCCTCCGTTGCAGTCACAACTGTGCACAGGTAAATGGACTCCTAAGCCCTTGGAATGATGCTTTAGGTTCACTCTTGCAGGCTCTTTGTAGTCTCTGTTACAGGGGCAAGTTCCATTTTTAGGAGGAAAGTGAGACAATGTCATAAGGAAGAACAAAAAAAAAAAGTATTACCAAAATAAAACACCTTGCCCATTTTGCTTTTTTTCTCTGGGTGTCACCATCCCTGCTGCTGTTCTTGTTTTCAAATGTGTGTTCATGCCCTACGCTTCTATTTCAAAGAAACAAATTCAAACCAGATGTAAGTGTGGTGATTCCTCTGAATTTCATTCATTCCTGTGTACTTGTATCAACTGTGCATTCATGTTGGGACAAGTCGAGTTTTTACTCAAGTGATTATTAAATACCTCTGTGCTGCAAATGCGGGGTTTTTCTGGCATCTTTCTAAAAGTATTGCCATTATAGCATTAATTTTATTCAAATTCCACATAATTACTTTTCCTATCCTATTAGTGAATATATAACAGCAAGAAAAAAAATCATGAGATGACAAAAATATGCCAGTGCCCAGCTGTCTCTACTTCTCCAGCACAAAAGATCCTGCCTCTTTTAAGTAAAGCTTCTGTTTGTCTGCAAGTGAACCTGCTACAGGCCTACAATAATGGACTCTTTCAAGGGAAAACAATAAACATGGTATCAGCTGACAGATGCTGTCCTTCCTGCCTGCAGTGTTATATCCATTATTCAATAAGATGGACATGATGTTCAGGAGAGCGGGAGCGATGAGGTGTAACTGAATCTTTCTGCACCAGGAGGAACCTCCAGGGAGATTAATGGAGGAGGAAGGAGGGGAAGATTTTTTCCTTTGGGTTTCTGGTGTCTTATGACTGCAGCTTTTGGTCTGCAGGCAGGATTCTGGAGGAGTCCTACTGGATGAACGCTGAGATGCACAAAGCTGCTAGTAAGTTGGCGTTTTTTACCACTTCAGCAGCAAATGTGTTTTCTTTCTTAGCACTATTTTTTTCAAAGTTTTTCTGCCAAGGTGAGGTCAAGTGATGTCCAGCTCAGGTGTTCTTGATACTATTGATGAGCAAGAGGAACGAGGATGAATGTGTTGTTACTTAAGAGTTGAAGAAATAGCCTTGGAGCAGCTCCATGCTGGAGGTACAGACTGAGGAGATGGATCAGCAAGTGTGACTCACACAAACATCAGCTGTTCTGGTACAGTGGGGTTTCCTCACTACTGACTGGAAAGTTTGCAGAAAATGAATTTTGGAAGCTAGCATGCATATGAAACGAGAATGTGTGTGTTCTGAAGTTGGTCTTAATAGTTAATGAGTGGTGCAGGGACAATTAGAACAACAGACAGAGTCTTTTTAACTAAAGAATGTGCAGATCTTGGCTGTGCTTGTTTTCAGCTAGCTGAAATTTGGGAGATTTCTAGGTTCTGGGGAAGTAGATCTAAGTCTCATCTCTAGGAATTGATCTGATACCAGTGGTTTTTTTCTAAGCAGTCTTCCAAAGCAGCTGCTAATAAATTCTGTGAACAGGTGTAAAGTAGCTCTTAGATGTGAAAGATGATGATGCTCACATGAGAGACCAAACATAGCAGGTAGTCCATATGTCTAGACTGGAACAAGAAATATATATACCAAACCCCTTGGTTCATGCAGGTCAGATCTATTTCAGAAGCAGGCTTTGTGCCTGGCTACTGGGATATAAAGCTGATCTGGCTCCCTGCCAGCAGAAAACAATCCCCAGCCACCCCTGGCTTCCTTATCACAAGGCAGCATACTCCAGGCATGCTGACTTCCTCTGATCTGGCCGTAGGTGCTCAACTGTCAGCAATTAGTCTGCCTGGATCTCATTTCTTGGGTATTACAGTTCTAAGGAAAGGGCCAGTGCCTGATTCTTAAGAGGGCAAGGGGTTAACATGCTTAATAAAAATACTCTGACACTATAAAAAGCTGTATCCTTATCTCTGAAAGCAACATATTCTATTAACCTGGAAATGACTGATTGGCCCTAATGAAGCTCCATGGGGAGAACATACAGCAATATGGCTGGCTCTGGTTACCTTAGCAACTCTCTCCTCGAGAATTCAGAGGCTAAATTTATATAAAATTGGAGATCTAAAAACACCTGACAATATTCCAACAGAGAAAAATATTACCCACTGAAATTAACCTTGATTAAGAAGGAGGATGTTGCTGTAATTGACACTGTGTGTTCCTCCAGCAGAGGGGCTTTGAATGCTTATTGTTGTTGTGAGTCGGGGAAAGCAACAGGCAGCTCTGAAGGAGCATCCAGGGGAAATCAGTGGGGAAGCCATGGAGTGAAAATCAGTGAGATGGGGAGTAACTGCCTCCAAGTTATGTGGAAGTGCCCAGCTGTGAGTGTTTTTAGTGCTTGCAGTCCTCTATCACTGTTTATATACAATAATTTAAGTTGGAAGAGACCCTTAAGGTCAAGCCCAGCTGTGAACTTCCTATGACTTCCAGGATTGTTCTTTAGGTTAGAAACTCTCCAGCTCTCAGGCAAGGGCTACTGCTCTGCCTTGTGAAGCACCTGCTTGGCTCTCCTCCTAGAGCAGAACTGAAATTTGTCACTAGTAAATTCATTATTATATGCCAGTTAAGTCAATACACATATGACTGCTCGTATTATGAGGGTGCCTGGTCTTTTTTGTGTTTCCCTGGATGTCAGTGCATATAAAATCTTTTACATCAGCCTCAATAATGCTGGATAACCCTTGAAAGAGGGTTCAGAGAATAATGCTTTTAATTCTTCCATCTTACCTTCCAAGCATGTGCAGTTTGTGGTCATTTTAATGGTGCTGCTTGTTGTCTTTAATTTTAATGATAGTCTGGACTGACGTAGCTTTGAAGCACTGAAATGGAGACTGTCTGGGGACTCGGTGGGGAAAGGCAAAGTGGTAGGAAAAACTCTGAGCTCCCACAGGTGAAACTCAAAGAGCTGCTCCTGGCTGGGCTCAGGGACTGAGCCACTCTGGGCTGTGAAAGCTGTGGTTAATTTTTCTTGTGGAATTTGTCACTGGGGGAGGTCAGCAGGCCGAATACTCCGGTTGGGTTTTAAATAGGGCTGGATAATTTCATGATGTCTAACAACATTTGCAGCTCTGCAAGGCAAGCTAACGAGGTTAATCAAATCTTATGCTTCAGGGAACTGCCTGGCCATGCAGGCCTGCTTCTGTGTAAACACTGCAAGATGGTGCATCATGGGTGTTTGACCAAAAATATCAAGAGTCTGCATCAGTGAGCCAGTTTTGTCCTAAGCTAGAATGATCAAGGATTTGATCTGAGATGGAAAAATGGAATAACCCTCATTACTTCTCAGTTTATTGCTCTCTGAAATGCAGCTGCGCTGGCCTATTATAAGAAATCAGAGCACATGTGCAGCCACAAAACCTTGAGGAATTAGCAGTTACACTCCACTGCTGATGAGTGGGGATCTTGGTGATTGTAGTCCCCGTGGTGCTTAATGCTAATGCTCTCAGGGCAGTGCTTTCCTGCTGCAGGGCAGCTTCTGCTGGGTCAGGAGCTCAGTAACAGATCAGGAAATGGTGCTAAAACTGAGAGGCTTGCACAGGTGAGGCAGGGCACGGCTGCACAGTCTGTCCATTTCCTCCTCCTTCTCTTAGTGACACCAGAATAATTTCATTTAAATGGCTTCTCTGTGAATCTTGCCAGTGATCCTGGCAGGGTGAGCTGGTGAGGACTTTGGGGGTGTCACAGAGCTTGGGACACAAAGTGGAGCTTTTCTTCTGCTGTGTTAATGTGGAGCATCATTTTGATGAGCACCCAAGTTGTTTCTGATTTCGTGATGAAATGGGTGTCAGATCTCAGCCTTTTATTCCTATTTTGATCATTCACAAAGGGGTTATACTGGTATAAATCTGTTGACTCGTTTAGGATTTATACTCTGAAAATTGGTGGCAGGGCTTGGCTGGCTGCTTTTGTTTTTCCTGCTACTTGGCTCTTGGATGTGATGCTTGTAATTGAGAGCTGAAAGCAAATGGAGTGAGCTTGGCCACCAAACAGCTTCACTTCTGGTCTCTTTATTTGCACAACGTTTTCTCTGTCCTGAAAGGAATCTGGAGGGGAAATGCTCCTGGCTTGATTGTGGCATTAATCCAGGCTGAGCCAGGTGGGCTCCAGCTAAGTTTGGCTCTTCAGCTTTATCCAACAGGTCCAGAGCCATGGGAGAGAGCAGAGCTGGAAGGCAGAACACATTTCTACATATTTACTGCATGGTGTCCTTCCTCTGCCCTTGCTGCCTAAAGTCTCTTCAGTTACACTGAGTGTCAGGCTGGAGTGTGTCAGTGAAGGCTGAAAAAAGCTCAGGGTTTTCGTGGGCTGTCCAATATTCTGGCTGAAATATTTAAAGGCCTGAAAATCTTCTGGACTTCCCTAAATTTTCATTTCCTTAAAACTCACAACAAGCCAATATGTTTATAATTACAACATGTTTAAAGGGGAACCAAGAGGAATTTAAAAAACGCTTCCCACATATAGAGGAAGTCCAAGTTTCTCTGAACTAAAACAAAAAGGATTTCAGTTTTTGGGCTGCAGATGTTTTCAGTATCACAATTATTAGTTCTTCAGATATGCAATTATTGTTTAAACATAAACTAATAGATGCAATATATCTTCAATTCATGGAAATATAATTTGATTGTAGCTTCCTTTTTTGTTTTACAAATAATTGCTTGATGATCAGGCAACGAAAATTTTTTTGAGAATTAATTATGGAAAGAACATTCAATAAGAACTCCCCTCTGCATACTTATGCCATGCCTGTGAGCTTCTGGAAACAGCTGATGGTGCTGACCTCTACTTAGCTTAAGTCAATAACCCCCATAAAATTACACTTTCATTGTGTGTATATATATAAATGTACATACATTTATATGTAGTACCTAATTGTTATGCAGTACTGGACTATATTGTCCTTTAAATTGACACTATCTCCAATGCTGGTTCTCAAGTTGTTCTATCCCAGAGCTTTCATCTCAGCAGAGTATTTGTCTGGCAGCCAGGAGTTTCTAACACTGTTCTGCCACCTCAAAATACTCCTGAGAATATTACTCTTGAATGAAATAAATTACAAAGGCCTCTGATGTATTAAAGGGAGGAAGAAGACCAGTCTCTAAGTAGAGGTTAACTGATGATTAACCCAGCTGATAAGAGAAGGTGTTGCCAGTCAGGACTGACAGAGGAGGGTGATGGTTTGTACGTGTGGGACACCTCATGGCCTTGCAGAGAGCCATGGTCTTCTGTCAGCACTTCAGCTCAGAGCCAGAAGTCTGTCACAGGAATTTACAGGGGGAAGCTTCCTGGTTGTCTTGGAGCCAAACACACTGTCCTCAGGCTCGGCCTGCCTGGCCAATAATGGATTTAAGGACAGGCACCCTGAATGGTATGAAATTGTTACGGTTGTTTTCCTTTTATGTAAATTATAAGGCTGCTTCTTACAGAAAGGAAGGAAGCTGGTCCCTGCTGGGAAGGGATTCTGTAGCCTCAGTGAGGATCTGAAGTGCCTGAGCCAGGAGCTAATGTATACTTTGCAAAGATGGGTAGTTTGAGAAGGAAAATGCTCTGGAGAAGCAGATACCCAAGGATTGAATCCTATCTCCCTATGACATGCTTCCCTTGCCCTGTCCTGTCTAACCAGCTGATGGAAGCAGGGGGTCATAAAGTCCCAGGAAGACCATCAGCAGCATAACCATCAGCTCTGTCTTCTGTTCAATAAAAACCAGTTACAGGCTGTTGATAACCCCCCACCTGACCTCTTGCTACCCTTGATGCTTTTGAGTGATATTTTTAATCACATTTGACAGTGAGATGCCCAGCTGCACGGCTCAAAAAACACAAACCTTATCAGACAATCCAGAAACTCATCAAGATCTTTCCGTTTGCAAAGCAGGTTTTGAGATGTTTCACTCTGTCACTGGCCACACATGTGGTGTCTGTCTGTCACCTTCCAGCACACGCTTGTCACTCCAGTAAAGGGTGTGGAGGAGCAACCTGAACATAATAAGAAACCCTGGATAAAAGGAAATTGAAAATGAAAGTCCCTGGCCTTTGGAATTAAAGGATGAAGCAATCACTGGTTAGCTCATTCCCCCTAGGGAAGTCCTCAAGCCTCTTGCAGCCTGCACTGTAAAGAAGCTTACAGTAAAATATGCATTTCATTTTATTTTGTTGAGAGGCAGAAGGGCAAATGAAATGACCAGGGGAGAGGTGGATGGAGAGTGGAGCAGAGTGGGCACTTTCCATTATGTTTCATTTGTCAAGCCAGTTAGTCTTGCTGCAGGAATAATCTCAGGTTCCCTGCCTTTTTTTCTCTGGACATCTGCTGCCCTTTTGCCGTGATTTATCTCCTTGCCCCATTCCTCCTTTCTGGGAGGGCAGAAAAGATGGTTTGGGCTGTCCTTTTGTGCTCAGGGGCAAGCTCAGAGACAAACCCTGCCCCCTGTCTGAGACTGTGGTTTGAGATCCTTGCTGCTTCCATAGGGAACCTAGAGATTTCTTTTTAGGAGGCTCTTGGCCAGCATCTAGGAAATATCTCTCCAGTTCTGTTTGGATTTGGATTTGTCACAGCACATTCCCAAAGTCCTGGGTACCTCTCCCAGAAACTGGTTTAAGCATGCTCCTCCTTTCTTAAATAACTGTGTGCTGTTTCTATACAGTGGAATTTGTGACATAATTGAGCTAAACCTCTTCCTTTCTCACTAATAACAGCATTTCCCCTCTGCTCACAGCACACAGACTGTGGTTGGGTTCTGTACCTGTGAATTCTTCCTGCATATCCCATCTGAAGCCACAGGCTCTGCAATCCATTCCCCCCTGAATTTCTTGCAGCTTCACTCCCCAGCAGTGCTGAGCTGCTGTGCTGCCGGGAGAATTTAGAGGCTGTTGCTTACACAAAAGCTGGCAATTAGCAAATTTTGGGTAGGGACACGAAGTAACACTTGTACCTGTGCTCAACTCCCCGCAGGGGCTGGTTTACAGTCCAATTAAACAATTACAAGTCATTTAAATGAATCTTCAGAATCCTCTGGGCTCGCTAAATTGCTATTTACATAATTCTACAGCTAAAAATAATGAAGATAAAGTAATCAGGTGGTAGTGGAACATCTTTTCAAGTCTATGAAAAGTTAATTGCCTTTGCTTTATTCCCAAGTGTGCAACCACTGTCTTGTTTGATAGTGACAAATATAATTTGGGGGGTATTTTACCCACCTGACACTTTGAAGAGGATATAGGCTGTGCTTAGTTGTGGAGTTATCATCTTGGAGAAAATATTATTACTCTATACAGGTCCATCACCCTGTGGTGTTTATTAAGGAAATATGAGATTGCTGAAAGATGTAACTTCTGAATTAGGCTCTGCTAGACTTGACAGGATAAGGAAAACCTGGAGTGAACTTTCCAGGTTTAAAGCCTGGTAAAAAGGAGCTTTGCTTTTCATTTCATTTCCTGTTTTGAGGCTGTCCTGTGCAGGGGCAGCAGTTGTACTTTGATCCTTGTGGGTCCCTTCCAGCTCAGGATATTCTGTGATCCTGGGTTCATGTCACCATTCAGAACAGAAAAAGCCCTTTGTGCTTACATGGATAGCAGACTTTCTACAGCTTAATTTGGAACTCTCTTGGTGGTGTTCTTTCCTGCCCTCAAACTTTGGGTAAATCCTGCTAGGCTTACTGTGCTTTCACCTGCTCACTTCACTACAGTGGAAATAAAAGGCTGGAAATAAAAAGCCTGTGGAAATCCTAAAGGCCACACTTGACATCAATTGGAGCTTCCCAAGTGCTCAGAGCTTTGGAAAATACATTTTTCAACTGACAGTTTGATGGCTTATCCCATACAGGACATCCTAAATGCTTTATGAAAAAGAATGGCTTAAGTATATCATTAAATGCCCTGCTGAATACAGAGTTAAACAGCAATTATTTTGCATGACTCAGTTTCTCTACCCACCCCGAAGGAAGTTTTTGAGCACTCTGTGGAGTATTACAAGGAGATATGCTATAATATAAGTGAGCTACTGTACAGATACAAATCCTACACTCAGCATTAGATTTGCCTTGCTGTGGAAAGCTCAGATAATTGTTCTTTGCAATCAATGTTCATGTTTCTTCAGCATGACACCAGTACAACTGCAAAACATAAGTGAGCGTTTGGAGAAGAAATTGCTGTGAACTGGAAAATAAATGCTTTTTTTTCAAATACTTCTTGTCCAAAGCTCCAAGTACCTTTCATCAAATTTTATAAAAATGAAACCAAATTAGTTCTTAGTAACAGAGCTGAGGGCTGGCACCTCAGGTGTGAGAATGGTATGTTTGTTCTTTTGCAATGTGTTTCTAGGAAGGAAGAAAAAGGCATTAGAAAAGTGATGTGGAAAGGAAAATTCCCACTGCTGTGCTCTTCACACTTTGCTTGTTCAGTACCTCAGCAATATCATGAGGACTCATCTTTGTACCAAAGCTTTTTGAACCCTTTGGAGTTGTTCTTGGAGCCCCTGAGATGTTCTGGATCTATGCTTATGTTCCACAGCAAGGAGAAGGGATCTACTGCAGGGAACAAGCCAAAAGCCCCAGATTTGAGGAAGAAGGAACCCTTTTCTCCTGATACAGATCTAGGGACTGACTGACAGATGCAGTTCAGTGATATCTCCATTTTTCCCTGATTTTACAGTAAATTATACCCTTGATGCTAAAA
Source organism: Daphoenositta chrysoptera (assembly GCA_013397915.1). Taxonomy (NCBI): domain Eukaryota; kingdom Metazoa; phylum Chordata; class Aves; order Passeriformes; genus Daphoenositta; species Daphoenositta chrysoptera. The sequence continues at coordinate 1,490,041 of VZRO01007925.1, forward strand.
AAATTACATTCAGTTGATTGCAGCCTTGGTCTTCAAGCTTTGTCCCTTTAATCTGTGTGCTATTTGATTACTCACAGCATCCCAACTCTCCAGGGCAGCAGGGAAAAAGGGCCAAAGGCCCTTCCTAAGCTATTATTCTTAAAACTGCTCTCCAGTCTGGGATGTGTAGGAAAGATGTGGTACAGGACTGGATATAACTTTTAATTTCCAGCTCCCTTTGTACCAAGGGACACAAAAAGAGGCAGAGATGTTATGTTAAACAGGAGTGAGAGTGGCAGAGGTGGCCTCTGGCGATTCAGCACTGCACAATGCCTGTTCCCATCAAAGTCCCACCCCGAGTAGGTGCCCCTGGAGCACCTTCAAGAGGCACAAACACCTGAATTTGGTGGTTTGGTGATGCTTCCATCCTGAGCTAAGCTCTGCTCCTCCTCAACAAGTGACAAACTGCTGCAATGAGAAGCACGTTACCACTCCGAAGTGCCCTTGACCTGTCACAGCCTGTGAGATGCCTGATAAATCAAAAGGCACAGGAATTACCAGCATTAGGCAAGTGATTTGGGGTTGTTTTGGGTAATAGCATCGCTGCAGATTTTCCTAGGGATTTCTCAACTTCAGGAAAGTAAGACTTAAGGTTCTCTCTGGTGTCCTTTGCTAAGCCTTTTATTGCATCTTTTGGGCACATTTTATGATGATCCAGCTTTTCTAAGAGCTTGTAATGACCATTGCTGGCTGGGAATGGCATTTTTAGCTTGAACAATGGGATGTTTTATTTTACAGCATCCTTATGCTTGGCTATTGATCTTGAGTAGAGGGACACATAACCTAGCAAGCTGGAGTAAGCTATGACTTGAAAAATGTGACTTTTCTTGATTTCTGTACCTTTTGAGGAAGTTTTGCTTATCTGACTTTAATTTTGCTATTCCTACAAACACTGGATTCTGCCAACTGAATTTTATTCTTTAAAGGATAAAATTTTGCCTTTTGGTGGAGTTGAGAAGCCCACGAGAACAGAGATAAAATGAGAAAAGGACCAGAGTTGCTGGGCAAAAATGGAAACAACACTTTGTATTTGACTGGTGTAACTCTACTTGATCTCACACTTCCAGGTGAGTTAGAGCCCTTGAGACAGTATATTACTTGTCTTTTTAACTTATGGGGAATTTAACCTGCCTGTGGAAATTACCGTTTCTCAGGCTCGGAGTTTTAAATGCTGGGGATTCCCTGTGCAGAGATGAGTCAGCCAAGGTCCCAGCTGCTGCTCCCTCCGAGCAGCTCCAGCTCCCCTGTGATGTGCCTTCTGGCCTGACTAGGAGGATGAATTGACACCAGAAGTAATAAATACAGAAAAGAGTGAGTTGTCTGGAAGAGGAATGGGAAACTCCTGTAATCTCTAAAACCCTGCACGCCTGCTGAAATGCTATTCTTGTCTTCATCTGAGCTCCAAGACACTCTTCAAAGGCTTCCAACATTTCTACATCACTTAAATCTAGGTTTTCAGTACATAAAGAAAAGATATTTTAGTAATAACTCAGAAATGGCTTAAGCCTTCCTGCCAAAAAAAGTCCTCACCCCAAACCAGGTCTCTTAGAAACTCTTGAACTTGTTCAACCTTGAAATCCCAAATTGTTTAAAAATCCTGCTTTGGGGTTTTTTCGTTCAGTGGCTCTGTCTGAAGCTGTTTATGCCCCCCTGGAGGATGCTCACCCCCAGCTGGGGATGTCTGCACCGTGGTGCTCCTGCCCTCTCTCATTTCGGGTGGAGCCTGGCTCTGCCTGCTGCTGGGCAGCCTCACTCAGCAAGGCTCAGGCTGCCCTGTCTGGCAGCCCAAATGACCCAGCTTGTGCCAGGAGACACTGCCTGTGCTGGGTTTGTGTCTGAACTTACTGCCTGTGCCAGAATATCATCTTGCAGAGTCCCTGCCTCTTGCTTAAGAGCAAAAGGCCAGGGTAAATCTCACATCCTGCTTTCTTGGATAAAATAGCATCCCAAAAGAACAAAATCCTGACCTGCCTGACTCAGGATGTCTGCTGTAGAGGCCACAGGCTTTTTGGTGGGGTTTTCCTAACAATAGGAGAGCTTCAAATGAAGCCCTTGCTCAGAGAGGTGTGTAGCTGAAATTTCTCCAAACTGTTCAAGGAAGGAAGTCGGGCCTTAAGAGGAAAAGTCTGTCTTTGAGTCATGTTTCTTCTACTTCTTAGGGCTATTTTGGAATTATACAGAAAGGAGAAAACAAAACAAAAAGCATGGCTTAGGCTGACTTTTTTTTTTCAGTTGAACATCCCTTCTGTCACCAGGAGCTTTGCCATTCATTTCAGTGGGAGCCCTTATTACTGCTTTCATTTCTCCCATTTCCCTCCAGCACTGCAAAGCAACCTGCAGTGTGTTTTGGCTTTCCTGGGGGGTGTGTTGAACCCCACATCCTCTTTTGCTGTTGTTCTCCCCGGGAACTGAGCAGGAACTTTTCACGTATGAGCTAAAAGCTGGCTTTGTGAACATCAGTGAACAGGGCAATTCCCTGCAGTCCCTGGCTTCTGCATCCCCACTCTTGTGTAGTCATGCAGGGACAAAATGTCGCTGTCTAAATGTAACAGATTCTCTGCATGGATGTAAGGGACCTCAAAATACTGTGGAGTCATTCCTGTGGTGGTGTGACTGTTTTGCAGTAGTAATTCAAAATCTGTAGGAGTGTTACTAGTATAGGAAACCTGCAGTGGGATGCACGAGGTCTGTGTTTGAAAGGAAGAAAATTTGCAGTTGTACATCTCAAGGTGGTTGTTCTTTCCTGCCAAGTGTCTCTTTGTTATTTCCAAAACCAAACCCTGTCTGCTCTGTATTGCTGGATGTCTCCAGGTCATTCAGTGAGGAATTTCTCTGTGGTTGGGGTTACCAGAGCTGGAAATCCACAACATTTTTATCCTGAGCATTGAAATTTGTAGTGGGATCCAGATCCTGGAGTAATGATACACAAAGAATGCCATCTCAT
>VZRO01007925.1:1501717-1542328 GCA_013397915.1 Daphoenositta chrysoptera
TAGCAAAACCAGAAAGAGAGGATTATATTCCCAGGGGCCTTCAACAATTTTTTTCCCAGCAGCTTCCAGAACCTATTCAAATCCTGTCAGTGCAGTAAAAGCCAAAAGGGCTGGAAAGAAGCATCTAGGAACCATCATACCAATAGAAATGGTCTTATGATATTAAAAAAAAAAATGTAGTTTAAACATTTTTCTAGCTCAGGAGATTTCCCTTGGTAGAACACAGTAATCTGGACAGACTGACTAGAAATATAAGTCAAAGAGACTAATCTATTTCCATATATATACCAACCTAGATGTATATATTTTAGATTTATAGTGGATAGCTCAACAGTGTCCCCTGAAGGATGCACTGTAAATAAAAGAGATTATGAAAGAGGTAAAAAAAAAAGATTAAGAAAAAGGAAAAAAAACAAAACAAAAAAAAAAAAAAAAAAAAAGAGGAAAAGAAAGAATAGGGAGAAGTTTGTGAAAATCTTTTGGACAAATAAGTCCAGCTACTTTTCTTGTAGCAACTGCAGAGTTCTGGAGTTTTCCAGGTCAGTTAGTTGTTGCAGTGATGTCCAATTAGCTGGACTCCAGATTGTTGTGCCCAAGAAACCTCTCTGCCTTATCAAAGGGCATTCCTGTCATGGAAAAGTGAGGCTGGTGCACCTCCCTCTTCAGCTGAGCAGGGAAGCAGCAGGTTTTGGTAAGGGGGGTCTCATCAAACCCCCCCACTCCATCCCACCGTGCCCAGGGGATGCACTCAGTGACCCAGTGGACACCACGGTGGCAGCAATGGACCACAACTTTTCAGGATGGATGCTGGAGTCACCCAGGCATCGAGAGCCACGACAGCATCCCCAGCCACGTCCCTCGGTGCCACCAAGCCCCTCCCTGTCTGGGGCTGGTTTGGAAGGGGCTGTTTCTGCAGCAGCTCCCTCTGAGCACTGAGGGTCCCTGCGGAGGCAGGACTGCTCTGCCCAGCTCAGGGCCACAACCCTGCAGCGAGCTCCCTGTGCCCACTGCCAGCTCCTTGTGCCAGTGCAGCTCTCAGGAACAACCCCAGCAGGATTGGGAAGGTCTGTCTATTCACTTAACACCTCTGTGGTTTTTTAAACAACAGCATCAACGAGGTTTTTTGGGGGTTTTTTGTTTTTTTGTTTTTACACAGAGGAAAAGCAATCTGACCATGATGAGTTCAGCTCTGTAGTTTTCTGTAGGGAACCTATTTGCTGAGCCAGTGACTCCATTGGTGCTTTGCAGTAATGCCTGAGCTCGGTAAATATTGGCCACTGTGCCTCTAAGTACTATTAATGAAGTTAATTAGCAACAAAAGTTTTCAAATGTGAAAAAGCTACAGGCATAGCCATGGTTCATTAAGCTTCTCAGAAGCTTTAAACCAATCTTAACTGCATTTCCCTGGGAAAAAGAACACAACTTTTTCTGAAGAATTGAAAAAATTTAGCAGGTCTCCTCTACTTTATGAAAACAGCATTTGATTCCTCTGGGTATAAGGAAGATTGGTCCTGCTTTTTCTGGGAATTCTTCCCTGCAGGTGACCTCCATGATGCACCCTCTGTCTATTCAGATGGAGCTGATGGATCATTTAAGAGGTACTTAGGAAGGAAAATAAAGATCATAACCTTTTTAATAACCAATTTGCCTGTGACAGTGCTGGTCAGTCCAGCATATCCCTCTCACATAATTAACTAAGACCAAGTCCTAGATTTGCTGTCGTCCCATTTCATAGCATTATGGAAATCCAAGATTTAAGCCAGTGCTTTAATGTCCCCGCCTTGTTTAATACCATTACTGCATTATAGATTTAAGGTGGCTTTTAGGTGGTAAATTTTCAAAGCAGTGTGTGGGATTTAATGTCAACAGAAGTTCCATCACTAAATCTTTTCCTCTGCTTTAAAAATGTTCCTCTTAACCTCTTGCCTACAGCTTAACACCTGGGCTAAGTGGGATACTTTTGGGGTATTCTTTCTGTCAATGTATTCCCTGGTGAATCACAGGCTCTGAGAGACAGATTTAACTTGATGGAGACTTCCCCATGCTCCAGATCTGGGGTGAAAACTTGTAAGCAAAGATGCAACAGTCACCTTTTAATTTTCATTTTAACTACATGGCCTCTGTCCTGACCAGCAGAGAAGAGGGTTTGTGGCAGGCTGTAGGAAAGAGGGAGAGGGAAGTACCAGATTCCTCTTCTTCCCTTCCCCTCCCAGGAGATGCAGGTTTGCACAGAACTGGTGCTGCTGCTTTGTGACAGTGCTTGAATTCTTTCTGATTCAGGTGTTGAGGTCCCACTGACAGCTACAGGATATCATGTTTTCTCCTTGCTGCTTTCAAATTAAAAACAAAATGAGATTTCCTTTGCTGTGCCCTGTAAGCCTGTTTGTGTCCATTTTTAAGTCTAAGATGGATGCAACAATTATTCCTTTAAAATCAAGGGTTATTGTACCACTTCCAGCTGTTTAGTTGAAATGTTACCTAAACCTCTTCCCAGCTGATAAACTTGACTCAGTCTCTAACTAGGAGTGAGACTCAATTTCCCAAATAATATCCCTCCTTAAATAGAAACCTAATCAAACCCATTCCCCATTCTCATTGGTTACCTGAGCCTATTTCCCAACAATCTGTCCTTCTGTGCCAGAGTATTAAGTCTGGTAAAGTGAAAAAAGAAATTGTGGAGGAAATTAAAGTTGGTTTACTGTGGCAGCCATCACTTCTAGCTCAGCCAGCTGCATCACTCCTCGCTGCTGTGAAATTGATTTTGGAAGCAAAATTCTGTTATTGCACCCTGATATTCCCTCAACAGTTCCCTGAAATACATGTGAATAGAGTTGTGACAGGGATGGCAGGGTCGAGCTAAATATAAGCAGAAAGGGTTAATATAAGAAGCTGTGCCATTCCATGGCCTATGTCCCTGGAGCACTGCATGCACATAGGGCCCCCCAGCAAGTAAATTTTGATGCAGATGGAAATGTTTGTACCTGAAAGTAAAAAATTATACATTTTTCTCAGTCAATTGAGACATAAAGCCAGTATCCTGTTGTCTACAAATCTGGTAAGATTTAAAACCTATGCTAATCTCCTTGTAGATGCATCACAAATAGTTTTCTCATATATAAGAAGAACAAGATGAATCCATCACCAGAATTATTGACTATATTCCTTTCCATGACCAGTCATCAAAGGAGAAAGCAAAGTAGTAATGAATTGAGAAAGAGATGATGAGAAGCTAAGAAAGTATTCATGTGGTTTTATTCCTTTGGGCAAAACCTTTATTCCACCAAAATCAATGAGAATAGAGTGGGATGAGTTATGATTTATTGCTACAGTCAGATCTCATTGTGTTGCATTAAGAGGCTGTGATGATTACAGGTTTTCTCTGAACATGCCACAAACAGCGACATATTTAGAAAGCATCAGATGTCAAACACCAAACTGTTTCTGAGAGAACTTACAAAATGTCACATCACAAAATGGATCAAAATAGTGCCTTTCCCAGTTTTTACTTCCCTTTTGGCAAGCACTAATTTCTCAGCGTGCTAATCCAAATTCTTTCTTGACGTGGGGCCATCTCAAGTCAGTTCTGAGGACAGCACAGTCACACTAGCCTGAGCCTGGCAGAGTATGTGGCATCTGGAGCATAAATCAATGTGGCTTTGCTTGTTTCCTTCCTTGATCGTGCACCAGATAATCAGTGATGACTCAGAATTACTCAAGGAGTAGCTATTGCAAGTTCATTTTGTTCTCCTCAGTGTTGTCCTGTCTGTGTGTGCACTAATCATGCTCCAGGGCAGCCAGATTTAATGACGGTGTCATCAGAAAGTGGAGGTGTCTTTTTTGATTTTTTTGTGACAATATAAGCCATGCTGATATATTGTTAGTGATACTTTTCTGCTTATATCCTTAGCATGGATGGTACCAAGATGAAAGCAACACTGTCAAGCCTTTTTGACTACAGCTAGAATTCCTATTTGCTATCAGAAGAGATTATGTTAAACCAGCTATAGTGGGGCCAGAGGTACCTCAAAGACATACTGCAGTGACAAAAAGCATTACCAACACAGAGATACAATTGCCTTTCATGGGAGCTTAGCTTCCAGGTATGACTGATTGTTTTAGGGCAGCAGCACTGACAAGCTGGGCCAATTTTATCAGTTGGAAATTTCCTTCTATTTTTATTTGATTTATTTTATTGGAAAATGTTCTCAAAACGCCGGAGCGGGGGTTTTGTGTATGAAGCGATTTTCTTTGCTGGAAGGGAAGTGTCAGGACGTTGAAGTCCATCTGGTTGTGAGAAGCAGGTAGTGACTTTCCCAGGGAGAAGGAAGGTTGTGGCTCGGAGGAGCTGAGCACTGTTCTCATCAGTTTTTGCCTGTCACCACGAAGTGAGGGAGCCTGCAGGCTGGGCATGGGGGGCTCTGGGAGCAGCTTCCTCCAGGTGGGGAATCTCAAACCCTCACTGCTGCCAGTCACCCGTGCTGGTCCCTCCAGGGCACTTCAGCTCAGACCAGCACCTGCTGCCCATGGATGCTCTGGTACCTCTGGAGAAGAAATAAAAGCACAACAGCAGCAGAAAAGGAAAATGATCAGACGCTGATGAGTAGCAGAAGGTACTGGACGCGAGCAGGGACTGCAGTGTAAGATCAGTGAACCCTTTGGTGCAGCTGGGAGGAACTTCCCAGCACTGGCAGAAATGTCCCTCCTGTTAGTTGAGAGCTGATGATGCTTGAAATGATTCTGTTAGGCAAAATAAGTGCATAAACTTGTATAGAGGTTCAATCTGAAATAAATTAATGAACAATTTTATTCTCCTAGGTGGCTATTTTATTTGAAGAGCTGAGTTCCCTTCTTTTTCTCCTGTAAACTGTTTACAGGGTCTTCTCAAGCATCTTCCTTCTCACCCAGTAATGTCTGAGGAATATCCTTGGTGTGTGCATGGCTGGTGGGTTGGCGGGCGTGGGGAGCTTCTCTCTGCCACTCTCTTCAGAGTTTGCTGCAGATCAATGGGCAAAGTTCATGTGATGCACAGCAAGGAAAGGAGGGTTTGAGCAGTTCTGGGCAGAGAGATGTGCAAAGCCCCACGGGTGGGCTCACTGCTGTGTCACTACGGCTCTGCAGAGGTTGAAGGTGGAATATTTCTCCTCTTCCCTGAGGAAATGCTTCCAGCCCTGGACTGGAGCTCTGAGCAGAGTGGACACAGTCCTGAGGGTGCCATCCCAGCAATGCCCACTTGCTGGAACTGAGGCCATGTCCCTGTTGATTCACCATCCTTGACATGAAGGCAGTGTCTGTGCCTAGGGTGGAAAGAGAGCTGCTAAACAGAGAAGCAGCGAGGTTTTGTTTTATGATCATGGCACTATTTCCCTGATCTTACAGGGAAGTGTTGAGGCTGTGTTCCTCAAAGCAAGAGCTAATCTGCCAAAAGCATTTGGCATGGACTCACTGACTGCCCTCCTCAGGTCAAATTCTGATCTTTTGATCTGCTCATTCAGTGTCTCCTGTATGTGGTAGCACGTTTTCCATCATTGGTAGGGAATAGCCACTGGTATTTTGAAGGACAGATCCCCTTTGTGACCTTTCACAGATATCAAATATTCAGGTGACTTGATGTGGCGCTTCCTAAGCAAAGAAAATAGGTAATCCTGGGACAACGCAATGCAAGGAACCTTCACAGATCTGCAGCCTCATGAGGAAAGAATAGAGGCTGAGTGAGGAAAAATTTACTCATGCATTTAATTATCTGAGTCAGCCTAAATAAATTGGTCATCCTAGAAGACGGCAGGGATCCAGGATCACAACCATCTTCAGAGGTCCATCAGCAAACATTTGTCATCTTCCAATTAGCACTGCTCTGCTGGCACAGATTCCCAGTCTCAGCCTGAGATGGGGCCCTCCCTGGAGATGCACTGAAATCGTGAACAGAGGGTGATAGGTTGTAGAAAAAGGAACACATGTACAAGGGACTGAATTAGGATTGCTTAGGCAAGATAACTCGGGCATCTCTTAACATGGAGAACTTGACTGGACTATATTAATGTCCTCTAAATGCTGTTTTCTTAAAGACAATTTCACAGATGAAGAACGAGGAGTATGAAGAGTTGTGTTCACAGAAGAACAAAAAAGTCAGCAAGAAAGCAAACAAGACCACCATAGGCAAATGTTTTTAGTGAGAGAAGTCTCAGGATAAAGCCTGACACGGTTCAGCTGCAAAAGATACGCGCTACTATACTGGGAAGAACTTCTATGAAAAATGAGCTGGTTTTGCCTTGTATTGAGTTTGATGTATTAAATACAGTGCCACATTCAGGTCAGTCTATGGAGCAAATATCCTTAGATCCTTAGAAATTAATAATCTTGGTTTTTAGAGACAGATTAATATTGAGAAGTAGAAGAAAGACAGTGGTACAAAATTTTAAGGAAGGAGATGGAATTTGCTTTTCCTGAAAGCACTATCTTCCTTTTTTCAATTAAGAATAAACATCAAGAAAGCTGATGATTACCTGGGGTTTATAGCTCTCAAACTTAAGACAGCAAAGAAAGATTGAATTATAGTTCCAAGACTTGATGGCAGGTTATATAGAATTATAAATTTTATTCTAAATTAACTGAACCGTTTTCAATATTGTGCACTTAGCTGTAAAGCTCTGAGATAAAATTAACAGTAAAAAAGGGAAGTTAGCTGATGAGTATGGGAATGTAACAGAGGTGTGCAACTTCCCTGTCCTTGCTGGTTTGTTTCATGGGTAATTGCTTTCTTCTTCCTTTTACCATGCTTGGTTATTTTGGGCTCTGAAAACGGTGTGATTGCCACACTGCAGCCTCCAGCAAAGCCATGCAGGGTCCCTCCCATGTGAGAATTGGGATGAGGATGGTCCTGCTGCTGTTGTTCCAACCAACCACACAGCAAGTGCTGGGGCTGTGGCTCTGCTGGGCTCTAACGCAGTCTCTGTACAAGGTGCCTTCTGCTGGTGAGATGGTTTGGATCAACATGATGCCAAAACCTTTCTTTGCAGTTAGAGATCAAATACAGCAGTTTAGCTCAAGATTAACGCTGGCTGCCTACAGTCTTCTGGATGGAAATGGGTATTTTGGCTTATTCCAGCAGCAGCTGACTAACCACAAAGAGAGGCTTGCCAGTGGCCCAGGTACCAATCCATGGCTTGGTGGCCAGAGCTCTCTGTGATCGTGTGTGTGTTCATGTCTGTGAAACGAGGAGCACATCATTCAACTTCTCTCTATCTCGGGTCTCCATCACTAGGGAACAGTTAACATTCCTTTTGCTGCTCTGATAGAAATGCCATTCATTTTTAGGCTGATACCCTAAAGGCACCCATACCTTGACTTTATAATTACATATGGCTAAAGGCAGCATTAAAATCTCATGTTCTCTCTCCAGTTTTTGTAAGCTCTTCTGCGGAAGAAATTTTTAAGGAAAGAAAAAAAAAGGAATTCAGCTTATCTCTTTTTGTCTTTTCTTTACAGACATTTCCAATAATGGAGGGTTTCACAAGTGGTACACCCACAAGAGAGCAAGAAGGAAAGAGAATGTTCTAAATACAACTTCTGCCAGCAAAAAAGAGAACGAAGTAAGTATATCTTAAAAAAACTTGTATTACAAGTTTTCTTCTTGATCACACTGTAAAAATCTTATTCATTTCAATGGAATTACCCAAGTGTAACTTCAAGGGGAATTTGACTTATGTGGAATCAGGGCAGGAGGCTCAGGAGCAGAGGCTGGCAGGATGCCTCAGTCCCTGTGGCTCCTTTGTTCTGGGAAGGAGAAGGAAAGGGAGAAAACCCTACAGCACACGTACTTAAAACACTTCATCAAACAGATCACTCATCCCAGCCAGAGTCAAAAAGTCCATTTTCCAGCTCCTGTGATAAATACACCGAGCCCTGACCGAAAGGACACTCTGAGCTGGAAATCTGGGGCATCCCTTTCTGCAGTACAAAATTAAGTCCAGTAGAGAGAGATAAGCAGTGACATTTCAAGGAGCAGGATTTCTCTTTGGATACTGGGGGGTCACGGTGCTGCTGATGTCACACAAAGCATGGAACCAGTGCTGCTCTCCAGTGCAAAGCACAGCCTGAGCTGCTGCACCAGAGAGTGACTGCAATAAACTCCTGATCTCTGTGCTGTGTGGATTAAACATTCACCACCAGTACCTATCTACAGCTAGAAGTTATCACAGCTTGGCTACGTATTTGGTTGACTAAACCTCTCCAGTGGTTTTGTCCAAAACTCCCACTGACATCAGCCAGGCACAGTCCGGGCGTGGGGTCACTGGAATCCTCCCGAGGGTGAAAGATTACAGCAATCCAAAGGATTAGAGCTAAACCAGTGGTGCTTATGGCACTGGCTCCACGGAAAGATTTATGAAGGGTTGGCAATTGCAGCCTGCCAGTGAAAATACATGTTTTAACAGTACAGTGACTAAAACTAATGTTGTATTTCTGCTAGCTGCTGCCTGGGAGTTTGCTGATGTATTTAGTTCATAGGTTCAGGGCTAGAAGACCTTACTCATCACAGCTCTTAATACTCCTACCCTACTGCAAAGCCTGGCACCTGACTTGATGAATAGTTACTGGAATTAATCATCAGAGGAGACCAGTTTCTTCATTGTACATTTGTCTGAAAAATTGCTCTCTTTGTGGAAGCTTTTAATGGATTTCTCAAGTCTTCCTGAACCGTGACACATAATGCCTGAAATTCAATGGAAGCGACAAATGAAAGGGATGAAAACCGAGGTGGAAGCATAATTGCCGTGTATCAAAATAGAGTGCTTTGGTAACTGAAATTCACAGGTGATGTGGGACAGTTTAACACTGCCAGGGGCTGACAGTGCCCTTCTGCCCAGCCATCCTCGCTGCCACCCTGCTCTCCCTTCCCCAAACTTAATTGCCTCGCAATTATTGGCTAGGAAAAAACCTGTAATCACTGGTGATTAATTGCCCGTCCCTGGAATTGACAGGAAGAATGGTCTCAGGGCTTCTGTCCATAGCATCATTTAGCAGTGAAAATACAGCAAGTTGTTTTGGAAATGTCAGGGGGAAGTTGCCAGCTCTCCTCCTGGGCTTGGATGGCTGCTGGAGCACAAGAGCTCTGCTATTTCCATTACAATGGGGCACGAATCATCTGATTTTCACAGACAACAATGAGAAACCATCTCTGGGCCTGAAGAGATGCTGTATTGCATCTCCCCCTGCGGGGAAGCAGGAACAGAACTCACCTTGCTAGGAGCAAGGAAGGGAGGAAATGATGCAGAGCATTGACCTGCGGTGGGACTCTGCCTCATTTGGAGAAGGCCGGGATGGGATCTTACTAAAGCTTAGATTTTCTTACCTCCACCTTTTATACCCTGGACTGCACCAAACCCCACGTGCCCATGATCACAATTCATGGACCCACCCTTCTCTCCTGAATGACAGGCTGTCACCGTGAGCTCAGTTTGGTAGGATCAAAGCTGAGTCTTTTAGAATACTATAGAGAACACCATTATTTCATTTGTCACCCAGAAATAAGGGGGACAGGATTCCTTTCAGGTTATCATACCCACGTTATTTCTAATTCCAGCACAGAGGAGCAGACTGTATCTCTGCTGTATTTCCATACCCATTTAGTTTCATTTCACACCTTACAAGCTCTTCTGTCTTGTTATATGTGGAGCAAGATCCAGCATATTGTCAACTACAATCAGGCAATTATTAATATAAAATAAAAAAACAGTGCAGGAAAATCATCTGTCCAATTCTGAAATCTCAAGTGACTGGGGAAAATCTTTATGAAAAATTTTACCAACCACATGTACAAGGATCCTGTTATGGGAGTTAGAAAAAACGCAGCCACCACATCAGTGCAGCACCATAATTTAGAGGCTGAAGTTCTCGTTCTGGGGTATGTGCCATAATTTTTAATAAAAACAATTCTAAAATAGAGCTGCTGCCAAGCAAAGCATTACCAGGGCTGCCAGAAGGCTGCCTGAGGAGCCAGCCCTACACAAAACCAGGCAGGGTTTGGGCATGGCTGGTAAGGAAGGTCTGTTTGAATAACTCGTGGATTTGCATGGGAATTTCTGCAGACTGAGGCGCTTCTTTTTCGCTGAATTGGAAAATATTTGATGGGGAATGCTGTGGTTTAACCCCAAATGGCAACTAAGCCCCACATCCCAGTGGGATGGAAGAGAGAATCAAGAGTGAAAGTGAGAAAACCTGTGGGTTGAGATGAAGGCAGGTAAATAGGTAAAGCAGAAGCTGTGTGTGCAAATAAAGCAAAACAAGGAACTCATTCCCCACTTCCCAAGGGCAGGCAGGTGTTCAGCCATCCCCAGGAGAGCAGGGCTCCATCCCATGTCATGATGATGTGGGGGGACAAACACCACCTCTCTGAGCCATCCCCCTCCTCCTGCTTCCCCCAGCTCTCCACGCCTCCAATATGGGCTGGGATATCCCTTGGACCATCTGAGGTCAGCTGTCCTGGCTGTGCCCCCTCCCAGCTCCTTGTGCCCCAATCCTGCTCACTGGTGGGGTGAGAAGAAGAAAAAGCCTTGGCTGTGTGCAAGCACTGCTCAGCAAGAAAAAAAACATCCCTGAGTTATCAACAGCACAAATCCAAAACAGCCCCATACTGGCTACTGTGACAAAAATGAATTCTACTCCAGCCAAAAGTAGCACAGGGAATAAAGTCTGTCTGAAAATTCCCAGCGTGTCCTACTATGTTTTATACAGCAGCTGGGAACAGCTTTTCCAGATGGTTTGAGGTAGGAAAGGAAAAGCACATTTGCTATATGAGACTGGAAAGTTCACAGAGCCAGATGATAGAGATGAACCTGGTTTGGGGACAGGACTCAGCAATGACACATGGAAAATATGGCTTTTCCCACAGCACTTTCTGGATCTGTTCTTATAGCTGTCTCTGTTGGGTAAAAACTTTCCATGTGAGCCTCTTGTACTAAAAAATATCCAGACAATTAAAACCAGACTACTACAGCACAGAAAATATATAAGTGTTTTTTAAAAATGCAACAAGTGGATTGTAAACCGTTTAAGTTCTGCAGCTTTTCTTCATGCCAAGCCCTGAAGTAATGGAAACTGGATATTGAACTGACCCAAGCAAGATCTTGCCAAAAAATCTTTTGTCTGGTGCACTTGCTGCTTCTATAAACACGAAGTCTCTCCTGGAGAAGACCAAGCAGAGTAGATGGCAACAAATCCTGGCATCACCTTCTGAGATATTAGTGGCCTCTCAGATTGCCTTGTGCACTGGGTTTTTATCTCACTTGCTGGAGCACCACTGAAGCAGAGTTGTTAAATGATTGACTGAGTCCCAAACACGTATGTAATAAGCTACTGGGCCCCCATATCTGATATTTATGATTGATATTTATGCTACATGACGTGATTTTTCTTTCTGGTCTGCATCTTGAAAAGGAGGTTCAGTGTTGTGGAGAGTTTAAAATTGGTTCACACTGCAGAGGAGATTTCATTACCTATGTATCAGCCCTCGAAGGAACACAGTAATTCTTTCCCTTACATTACTGGAATTTTTTGTATCTTTTCTAGGAACTAGGTATTGATCCCTGGAAAATGAGCAACACTTAAAATAAAATATAGACAACTGCAATCCCAGTGGTCCCATTAAAGGATGAAATGCTTCATTAACACCACATAAGAACATTTGGAACATGAGCAGACAGCAACTTTCCTCTTTCATCACTGGGGCATGGTATCCACAAAGGAATGGCTCTTAAACTTCCCAGGATTAGTCTACACACAAATTACTACAGTGTAACCAAGACAGGTACAAGTTGCAGTGCTCTTTCCTACCACATCAAGATAGTTTTTCTGCTTAGAAATTGTTTAATCCTATTCCAGCCTAAATCAGCTACATAGCAATTTAATCTTAAATGAAATAGAGGAAGCATAAACTTTCACAGAAACCATAATTAGTTTAATAAAACTAGGTTAAACTATCAATTAAATCAACACAAGTTCATATATCCACGTGCCCTTCAACTTCTTGACTGTGAAGAACCTGTATCAAATTGTTGGACGTGATGTCCCTTGAAGTTTCAGCTTGTAGGTTTTGACTGGGAAAAAGCTCTTCAGTCCAGCAGAGGTAGCAAATCCGACTGATATTTGAACAAGGTAGAAATGCTGAGTCTCTACACATGACTACATAGCTTTCTTTTATTTATTTGAGCAATGATGTGAAGACAAAAATGAGCAATATGAGGTGTCCTGCTGATTTCCACGGCGCAAAGGCACCTCTGAAAATTAAGTCTCCAAGTGTTATGAAAGTCATAACTTGCACATCAGGTGGTGCCTGCCTGGAGTGGCTGGAAGCACACACTAAATTAGCATGCTTATGAGAGTATAATTAGTTTCCAGTGAGGGACCCAGGAGAATCTGTCTCCAATGTGATTTCAGGTGCTAAGCAAAGTGAAATAAAGCCCAAGAGGTAAGTGCTCAATACAGAGACTGGATCCACTTGAGCTGGAGTCTCCTGTGTCATCTCCCATGCCTGCAAGAGGTTGTAGGGGCTGTCCTAAATCCTTATCCACCCAGCCAGGGTGTAAATGCTTGGATCACAACTGTCCTCCTGAATAGGTGAAAGCCTCCTCAGAAACCCTGTCTCAGGCCAGAGAGACAGAAAATGGATCTACCTATGGGTCTGGCTTCCTGAAGCCCAGAATGATCTCTTCCTGCATTTTCTGCCAGGTCTCTTATTGATTATTTCATCCAGCTGGAGACTGATTATACCTGAGACATCAATGGTGTTATGTAAATATCTATCCTATACAATCAGTGTTATCTACCTAAGCCTTCTGAGCTTACTTCTGACAGGTCCATGAAGAGTAACTCAAGCTAATGATCCATGTCAGTTGGCTTAAATTTCTCAGTTGGAAAATGCTCAGGGGGCCTGCAAATCCAAAAAGGTTGAAAACGGAGGCAGTCAATAGACAGATAATGTCACTCAGTCTGATACTGTTAGTGTCTGACAGAAAAAATATCAATAGCTGGCATGACTGATGGGGAATGAAGGAAATACCACCCACAAACAAAAAGTAAATAAACAGGATTTGAAAGGGCTGTGTTGCATTCATTTTGAGACTTCTTATTTTTCCTTATTTTAAGCTGATTCGATTTCACTCCTTGGTGTAATCCTTTGATCCAGGCATACTTTATAATAAATAATTAAATAAATTCATACATACATAATGGCCACTATGGCAGCACCTTTAACATGTGCTCCACTCCCACCTGAGTGGAGCTTCTGTGAACTGCCATGGAGAGGAATGGAGATACATCTTCTTACATTGAGTGACCTCTGTGTAATTAATGGTGTGTTGCTTAATGCCTTTAAACATATAAGTAAAAAAGTTAAAGGAAATTATGGGTAATTCAGTTGGTTTAAAAAAAAAAAAAACAAACCAAAAAAGGTTCTTCTTGTATGTGTTCATCTCCTGGTGTTTGAAATTCTGAAGTGTTAAGCCACTTGGAATCATAGATAGCACAGAGTTTTTGGCTGGAATCTGGGTGTTTGCATTCTGCCAGGCTATAAATAAACACAGATTGATTTACATATTTATTAACTTCATTTTTACAAGGTTGCAAGCATTTCAGCTCTTTCACATACTGTGGTCAAAATGCCAGCAAGGTCATCCTAGGAAATACAGAAATTCAACAAGCCATTTCCCAGTGTCAGAAATGCATCAGTTTAGGAGCAAAGAAAAAGAGACGAGAGAAGGCTCCAGCTGGGGTCTGTTATAGGTACAGGTTGGGAGGATCTGCAGGAACTTCATGGAGGTGCAATATCATCAACAGGCAAGGCACTGATGGATACCTCTCAGTTGCTGTCACTGGAAGAGTGTGACCTGGATTCGTTTGTGGAATACCAGATCAAATTATATGGAAGACCACGCCTGTTGTCTGGAGGAAACATAAAGAAATTTAGGGAGGAGAAGGAAAGAAAGAGAAGCATGTGAGTCCAAATATACACTGGTATTGTTTGAAATGAGCCACTTCCAGGCACCTCTGAGAAGATAAAGCCAGGGGAGCTGTGATCTCAGCTCCTGGCAGCAGCTAAGTACCAGCTGTACAGAGCATTTCAGCAGGACCTCCAGGTGTGATTTCCAAAGAGTCTGGAGTCTCTCTCTTTTCCAAGGACCCGAATCTCTTCCCACATGGAGTGAAGTGTTCTGATTTTCCAAGCAATACACCTAGAGACTACTTGCACCTTTAGCTGTCTTCCATTCAACAAGCATTTTGGGGAATGTAAGACTCATCCTTTGCAGCTGGGGCTTCAGGTGGCATTAGAGCAGGTCCTCAGTAGTAACCACACTGTCTCCTTAGTGCCTTGCTCGAGGCTGGAGCAAACTACCTGGCTGGTACAAGTAAAGACAATTTGGGGTATCATGAGAGGAGAAAAAGCCTGTTTTCCCCTGGCAGGACAGCTGTGAGCAGATCGTGCCACACGGTGTGACAAACTCGAGTGTGTGCTGGCATCTTAAACCAGGACAATACAAACACTGCCAACACGAGTTATGTTGGGAATGAGTGATGCAACTTTTTGTTGCTACTTTTCTTTCACACCTTCAAGCCTTTTGACCAAGCTGCACCACAAAGAAAAAAAAAAGTGAGAAACATATCATTCTCGGGAGGGGTGAGGAAATACTGCTATTCTGAGCAGGAAAGAACAAAGTCAGTCCCTGAGCCAATATGTAGATCACTGAGGAGTTTACATATTGTCATCGAGAATAGATGCCAGAATATGATGTCTTTGATGGCCCATCAACAGTCTAATTAGCAACATAAAGCCATCTCAGAATGGAAATTATTTGTCACACTCTGAAAGACTGACACTTGACATCTGGTTTGACAGGTTACGAGGCACCATGACAGCACCCTTGTAAATGAAGAAATTCAATTCATCCATCAGAGTCTATAAATGACACTTCTGTCATCCTGGAGGTTCTGGGATTCCAAAAGGTGATTTTGGACAGTCACCCTCCAAGGCTACCCAGCATGTTGCACCCCAGCCTACACATCAGGAAAGAAAATTTCTAATTTCTTCTCAACACACACCTCTGAGAAGATTCTGAAGCCAAAGGATCAACATGCATAGGACATACAAGGGTAGACAGAAAACTGACTGAAGTGTCCCATGATTAACCTGTCAAACACAACAGTCGTGTGTTACAATGTTGGGACATAAATCAGATATTAATTAACATCCCACTCACTGCAGAATACTCCTAAATACTGACTTCTGCAGAAGAAAATGCCCTTTCAGTAGCAGTCCTGGTGCAACTCTCCCTTTCTCAGGGATGCAGGGACTGAGACATAGTTTAGTATCTGGTACTACTGAGAAATACAGCAACATGCAGAACAGTGAAGCACTTCAAACAGTTACAAAGAGATAAGGTACCCTGCTTAGAAGCTGTAACAGAGCAGTAAGACCATGCCAGCATGCACCAGAAAACCCTAATTGAATTATCTTTAAAAGAATGAAGCACTTGTGGCAGTCTCCTGGTTTTGTGTGCAGAGAGTTTCACAGCACTGCAATGTGCAGAAAAGGCTCCATCCTCAAGGTCAATGATGATTTTATGCTCAGTGATGTTCAGGAGAGTTTTGATGGGCAAAGACTGCAGAGTTTTTTCCTCAGATCAATCGCCCTGATAAGAACTTGCACAAATGGCTGCATGGGATGAGAGCAGAGGTCTGGCTAATCCTCTATCCCCTTCCTGATCATGGGCAAAATCAAAAGATATGCTGGACTCCACCTGATAGCCTTCCTGGAACAGAATCAAACTCAAGTACATTTGCTTTGCACTTGTGCATCAACAGACTCAAATTCTGGAAAAATAACAGGAGACATGTATTAAAAGCTGGGGGCTTTCCAGTAATAACTCCTATAAACCAATCACACCCATTGAAATCAACCAGGCATGCCATTTATTTGGTGTTTTGATAAATTATAGCCCTGGGGGGCACTGAGGGCCAGATTTTAAAAGCTGTTCAGCTGTTTAACTCTCATTGATTTCAGTGTAATTGATTTCAGTGGGAGTTAGGGGCCTGCATTGCTTCACACTTTGGGCCAGTCCCTCCTATGGTAACTGTACCAATTAGGCAGGAGAGCAATTTATCAGGAGCCCCATTAAACGGAATCAGAGGTGCCCAATTACATCTAAATTACCAGTTCAGCCCCCCTGATGTTGGAAGGGGAGGTTGTTGCTGTAGCCCAGGCACCACCACTGACAGGGAGAATGTCTTCCATTGTATCCCACTTGCAGCAATGCTCATCCAGGGAAAACATCCTGCTTCCTCCATTAACCCACGAGGTATATTTACCCTCCCACCAGGTCACCCTGTCACTGCAACAGCCTGATGGTGTAATGGATACCAGGAGGAAAAGCAGGCTGAGTCCAAACCTAAATGAGTGGGGCTTACATAATTAGAGGGTGAGAGAAAGAGAAGCTGGAATCAGAGACACGGCCTTTTCAAGGTTTCCAAGGCAGCAAGTGACTGCTTCTCACACAGCGTGCACCACAATCGTGTTTTCAATTCTACAGCGTCAGTTTCCCCTATGAGGAAGAGAAAAGAAATCCCCACTCTTCAGAAATGTGAGTGCTTTTGAAAAAATAGAGAGAAGGTCTGGGACATTATGCTCCACATGAGTAGTTGAGGTGATATCTTCATTTATTTGATATCATCTTCTGACATTTCGTTCCATTCGCAGGAGAGTCATTTGTAACGTTACGTACAAAGGACCCTGGTGCCATGATCTTTAGCTTTTGCCCTGCATTTAATACTAAAGATCACTCAACCATGATGGAACGAGCTGGATGAAATTCCTCTCCTGCAAGACATGAAGGCCAGTGACAGTATGAAAGATGTGGGGCTGCTTTGTCATTTATTGCTTCATATCCCATATGTTTGTCTGATTGGTGAAGGGAAAGGTCTGTTTATTAATACAATAGTTCATGTGAATTGCAAGAAGCTGGAAGGAAGAGAAAAGAGGAAAAAAATCAGGCAGGAAGGCAACGCAACGACTGAGCAGGACAGCCTTAAGGGGGCTGCTGAAAACCACAGGAGAATGGCAAATTTGGATGGCTAAGCCTTCCCCATCACCATGTTTTGGGCAATAATCTTGGGGGAAAGGGTTCTAGCAAGGGGCAAAAAATATCCTTTTGGTAAAAACACTGAAAATTTCTGTCAGAACACCAACAGGTACAGCAGGGGAAGAAGCTGACTCTAGGAAGTGGAGAAATATTTCCCTGGACAGATGGATCGCTCTATATAGGTCAAAATTTTGCTTTCTGCCAGACTTCTTTCTCACTCCTAGGATGACACCAGCTGCACCACATTGTGCTGCTGGTTCCTCATTCCTGAAAGCAATTTTTTCCAGGTGCCAAACCAATCAGAATAATGTAGGTAGCTCAGGTGATAACAGGAACCCAGAGCCAATATATTGGGAGGAGTAGAATCCATAGACAGCATTCCTAGAATTCACACCATCGGGGGACAGGCCTCCCAGCCTGCCTGTACCACCAGGTATCCCAGGACATCCCTCCCAGCTCAAACAAGCTGTGCTCCCAGGAGTGCCTGGAAAAGGTAAATGCTGACTAAAACTGCTTCTTTTTTAGATCAGCTGTTAATGAAAGCTCCTTGTTACCCACAGCCTTGCTGCAGCATGAATGAGCCAGTTAACACACTGACGGTGTGTCAGTGCCTTGCTGTGTTCACAATTCAAGATTTAATGCTTACTACTGTTAAGGGAAAAAATATGAGTAACTCATTTAGCTAGATTTAATTTCCTTCCTCTCTGAAAAGTCTACAAATTAATTCCTCAGTGGATTTCTGTTCTAGCACTTAACCTGATCTTTTCAGACACAACAGTGATCATTTCTCAGTTCCTGCCTTATTCTGAAAGACAATAGCTATACAATACCCTGCCTTCTCTGATCTACCCTTGGTAGAGCTCTCACATTGCTACCCCAGATAGAATAAAAAATAATTCTGTAAGTTTGGGTGGAATTTGCAATACTACAGAGGTTGGTTTTAATTAAAAAAAAAAAAAAAAAAAATTCTTGTTCTTCATGGGACCAGCAGCAAACACCACCGTGAGGTTTCCCTTAGCAGGTACCCAATCCAAGCACTCATCTAATTTCAGCTAAGGCTGGGGGAAATAAATTTATTTTGCTTTCTTCCACCATAATACCCCAATCTATTTCTTCTCTGTTCTTTACCCAGCTAAATTGTTCATTCACTGTTGAGTCCAACTAATCCTTTTTATAACGTGCTGGTCTTCATAGGTGTGGGAAGGAGGGCATGGAGACTAATGAGACTCGTAATAACTCCCAGCCTGTTACTTGTAGAATCTGGCACTTTGGAAAAGCTTCAGTGGTATTTTTTCTTGTGATGATGAAAAAAGAAAAAAAAAAAAGTGGTGCTGCTTGGCCAAAGGTTTAGTGACTGAGGAAATCATCTGCAGCTCAGGGTGAATGCTGGCTTTCTCCTTCCCGATGAGCTCATGTTTTCACACGTTAGGCTATAAAATTGTTCTGTGGAGTATTAGTGCCTCTGGTTTCTCACTGTGAATGACACAGAAGGGCACCTTCTTGCCATGGTAACAAGCCAAAGACAGAGTGCTGTAGCCAGAGAATGTACAGAAGTAAGGCTACAGCAGAAGCCATAAAGGTGGATGGGCTGTTCATCAGGGAATGTTTTTAGGATACCAGGCAGGGGAACTGAGAAAAAAGACAAAGTGATCGATATTGTCTGTTCACTGCAGAGAATGTGTCAGGACCTGGTGCTTCCATAGATGTTGGAGCAGATGCAAAGTGAGGCTGGGATTGCTGAGTGCTGCCACTGAAGTTACCTCAACCAGGAATCTTGAGGTCTTCTTTCGTCAGATATTTTTAAAATATACTGTCTTTTACACTTTTAAAACCTCCCATCTATTATTCTTACTTACTTACTGAATTTCTCCATTTCTCCAGCAGTTGTTTCTACCCCATCCTCCTTAAGACAAGATTCTCTTGAGCCACAAATGCCCCTGTTTAGCCCTTTCTGAGATCAAACTCCTGTTACCCTTAATGAGCACCTGGCCCAAATCAGGAACAGTGCCAGGATCTCTGGCTCAGGAGATCTCTGAGCAAGACTCCAGCCCAGGTTACCATTTTTATTTTTAAGTAAAACGTATCTCCAGTCCCTCCAACAGAGAAGTGTGTGTACTAGCCAAGGGTTTTAATCTTTCCCAAAGGCCTTTTGTAGTTGGTCCATACTGGCTAACAAGCCTAGAGCTTGTGCACGAGCTTTTAAACATCTGCTCCAAGAGCACCATTTTAGCCCTTTGAGTTTGGCCTTACACGTGCTATTTTTGGCCTGTGCTAGTGACTGACATGTTGTCCTGCTGACTGTGTTATTTCACATCCTGAAAATGCTGCAGGCTGTGAGCTACAGGACTCTTGGTTTGGGAAAAACACAGGTTTCTTCTGTAAATCTCCATAGTCTGAGTGTGTCCTAGCAAGAGCCACCTAGCAATGACAAGAGGGGAAAGAAATGAAATGGGTACTGAAAAAGCATTAATACATAATAAACAAAACAGTGGCCTAACAGACAGAATTTGATCAGTTGGAATCTCAAATATTGGTGTAGAAGCAGAGTATTTATAGATAGGGGCTGCTCCAGCCCTGTTTAAAAATACTGGCAGAAGTTGGAGGCAGAACTCGGATTACTGTGTAGGGTGGAAATGGCCAACCTACAGTGCAACATTTGCAATTCTCTGGAAATCTTTGGGGTTTCAAGCAGCTTGGGGCAAAGTACACTCCACACACACGGTGCCTGCCATGTGTTCAGCCCTCTCCTCTCGGGGGGGCAACTGCCAGGATTTGTGTAGCATGTGTGAGGATGTGTTTGGATAAAGCATTACTGGAAAGGCAACTTAGGCAAACTTCCCTGAGGTCACCTGAAAAATTTCCACACACAACTCTAACACTGTAGTTGTTTTATAACTCGAGCCCGAATGACGCCACTACAGAATTTTTAACCTTTGTGACTGTCCCTACATTTCCAGACAGGGAAGGTGTTTTTCTGTATTTTCTGTACTTCACCAGCTCAAAATTCATGCATCAACAGGTTCAAACAGCTATTGCATCTCTTTCAAGTTCCCATTCAGGTGACTCCAGCCCAGAGCACGTGACACCTGCAGCAATGGTGTAGGGATTGTGCCCCATTGCCACTAAATATCCCCCATTTCCTCAGACACATGCAGAGGTAAGGTGCTCAGAATATTGGAAGGACAACTGAGTTTGACACAGGTTTCATTGATTCAGCAGACAATAATCCTTCCTCTGGCAATGCAAATCGTCTTGGCAGTGCCCAAAATGTGTCTGTGAGTGCTGAGGAGGTGCCAGCTGCTGACATGGTGGGAGATTGAATTCAGCCTGGGGAATGGGGAGGATCATTTCTTCTTGTGGCTGGAAAACAATATGGGCTGAAAGGAGAAGGGCAGGAACATCCCTCCAGTTATGTAGGTTTTCCCTGAGTTGACCCCTGTGGACACATTTATTCTGATCTTTCTGAATTCAGCACTTGTTTGCTAGCTTTTATTTATTTATTTTATTATTTTCTGTTTGCTTCTTGAGGACCTTCTGAAGGTTGCTGAGATCGTTCTGTCTGCATATCCTTGTGTCTACATATCTGCCCCTCACCTGACCCCAAACTATCTCCAGGCTTGATGGGGCTCTGAACAACCTGGTCTAGTGGAAGGTGTCCCTGCCCATGGCATGGGGGTTACAACAGATGGTCTTTCAGGTCCCTTCCAACAACCATCCTACGATTCTGTCAAATCTTTGGGTCAAATTCTGCCAGATGCCAGCTAAATCCAAGTTTCAGCTGAAGAAAAGGCACAACTGTGGTTTTAATATTTATTAGAGCACTAGGCAGTGTGCTCAGAAAAGAGACAGCAATAGACTGGAGCAGAGTTCAAGCCTCTCAAAATACAACCAAATCCAACTGCTCAGCACACTGCTGTAGAGAGCCAAGCTCCAGTTTACAGTGTTTGACTTTATTTAAAAATGCAAATGGCTGCAGCCCCCCATCCATCTGATCTGCCAGAGAAGAGGAGTTTGAGGAGGTACAGCAGAGCACACAACAGTGCTTTTGGTGCATCTTGTTATGCTGCAGCAGAAAACTCTAAAATGAAGCCTGAAGACTTCATGTATCAATGAACGCTGATTTTGCCTTTCACTGAAGATACAGAAGAAGCTATAAACACATCTATAAACCCTGAAGAGAGTCCCTGTGCAGTTGTTTGCAGACACTGTCTCCCCAGATGATTAACAAGCAGCAGTAATGGGTCTGTATTTGAGCACAACACTGCTGGAGTTAATATCCAGATCCTTCCCTGCTTGGGAAAGGCATTTTCTAGGTGTTTGAAAATGGGCTGGTTAATCATCAAAACTGGAGTCACTCAGGCGAGAGGTACTTCAGAGATGAGACAGCAGGAAAAAAGAAAAGGCTGCTCTGTTTGCTAAAGGTGACAGATTTGACAACGTTTCGTTTCTTCTGGAAGACAGGTGCTTCATCTGGGTTGACATCAGGGAGTATGGTCATGTAAGATTGTGAATACTATTTTATTGATACTGAATGCAGGCAAAAAAGGTGTGCTTTATTGTATTTTTTAAACAGTCACATTTTGCAAGACATGGTCTATGGATAAAAAGAAACATTGCATAAGCAACTCTTAACAGTTAACCAGAATTCTTGCACCCACAGTATGGGCACAAAATCTTCCCCTCCCATTACACCCAGTCTGGATTTTCCACACATGATTTGGATTTCTGCCAGCAAGAGCACTGGGCCAACATAATTTTATTTCAACCTTTCCTACTAAAACTGCAAGACAAAAAAAATTCTGTCAAAGAGCACTGACTGGCCTGGAGAGGTGGTGTATGCTGGTGCTTGTGAAACGCTGTGAAGCTGCAGAAGGCTTCAGGAATTGCTGCAGGTTCTGAAGGAGGACCAGCACAGGTGGGGATGCACACTCAGAGGCTGGGGGGAGGAAGGGTCTGCCTGGTGGCACAGGAGGCAGGGCTGAGGTGCCCCGACTCGAAGGGAAGAGCTCAAGGGCAGCGAGCTGAGGCGTTTGGGAGAGCAGAGCTGCTGCCAGCCCCCACTGCAGATTGAACGCGTTTGTTACCGTGACGAGGCTAACACTTTCTCTTTTGTGCTAACTTTGGTTCATGGCAGTGCACATCCTCCCCCTCTCCTTCTTGAGCATCTGCTGAGGTCACATCTTCTCCTCTGCTCCCCCCGCCTCCGCGTTTTGGGGATGAACACTCGTTGTTGCTTACCCCGAGCACCCAGCACGTGTCCAGCCTCTCCCCCAGGACTGGGACACATGGCACTGCTGGAACAGAGTGGCACTTAGGGGACAAGGACACTGTCAATCCCAGCTCTAAAAGAGAGCTAAAGAAGCATCCACACTGCATGCTGAGAGGCTTAAGCTGTGCCCAGGCAGCAAGGCCAGCTCAGGACACCGGAGTCCTTCCCTGGGGCTGGAGAGGGACTGGAATTTTGCTCAGGGTTTGCAGCATATCCACATGGTTTTGCTGCCACTGGGCCCTCCTCAGCACCTCCCTGGGGGGAGGAAGACATTGGATCAAGAACTGTCCACAGTTGCTTGGCTGTATCCTATTTTGTCTTCCAAATTCAGGATGAGGGGACAGAAATTAAGTGAGAGCCAGAAGATACTGCCTGTCCAATGTAACAGATGTCAGTATTTTTTCTCTGCTACAAGTTCTGGTCTGCTGGACATTGGGCCACGAGCCTTTCCCTGCTGCTTCATTTCAGCTGCCTTATGTAAGCCATTCAAAGTCCTTCCAGTACCTGCTCTGGCACCCAGGCAGCAGGTTTTCTCTGCTGGTGTAGGCACCTCAGCCTGAGTTCAGTGGCAGCAGTGGAATCTCTGTCCTGCCCATCATTGCCTGGCTTGTTCTTGTCATGATCTATCTGTACCACCTACAGACAGGGGTGGGGAGCTGGCGTGCTGGTGAACGCTGCCCTGAGAGCAAACAGAGCAGGTAGAATCTCTCCAGCAGAAAATTCACACTAGACTAAATCTAAATGAAATCCTTCCTTGTCCTTCCTAAGACCTAAGTAGCCCTTGCTGAAGATTTTATTTTTCAGCTTAACTCTTCAGGTAGCTTACATATTCTCTACCCAGGGAATATCTACTAATAAGGTTTGAGCACACTCCTGCAATTTCTTTCAAAGCTAACTAACACTAACCCATCCCTTCAGGACTCCACCTTAATTACTATAACTTTACTGCTACTCCTGGCTTATATATTGCTGGCCTCAGTTCCAGACTGATGCATTATTTCCAGATGGGGCAGGTTCTGGGATTTGGGGGAGTGGAGATCATCTGTGAGACACGGGGAGAGGAGAAGGAGCAAGAAATGGTCAAACAAGTTAGAAAATTTCTCCAGTCTACCAGTCCCAAAATTTTCAAAAGAAGGGAATAAAGATGAAGACAGAACAAAATTGGAACCTTTGGATTTAGGGGGTCCAGAGAAGGATCCAGCTGACTCATTTTCAGCATGAAAGTTTCCCTAAAAAACAGCAATTCAGATGGAGTGAGACAATGCATGTGAGCTGGCTTAGGCTAACAATACAGACTGGAAAAAGTGAGTGCAGCAATTTTTATGTCCTAACTTTCAGGTTCACATTTTTAAAACAACATATTTCAGTGCAGGCATGCCAGTTTCAGGGGTATGTTTTCAAGCTGAAAAAACTGGTCTCTTCATGCTGAGACAGGAATTTTTACTGAAAAATTGACCTAGAAGTGATTTTTTAACAGAGAGAAAAGTTTATGATGGTAAATAATCCAAAGCTGAAGAAAACTATTTTTTTGAAATATCCATTTTACTTCCTCTAAACTGATTTTCTCCAACACTGTTATTTTCTATTTCTGCCATTAAATCCCAAAGTCAGGGTTTTACTGTGCTTCAGCCCTTCAGGCTGTGCTGTTCTGACTCCTCAGCACTCCAAGGGCCTTGCAGGAATTAAATACCTCTCACAATAGGACACATTTCTAGGGTGAAGGTTTAATTTGGTTTTGGACTGTGTGACTGAGTGGATGAAAAAGCAAACAAGAACTTCCTCATGCCTCTCCATCAGTTCTGCTAATGGGAGCTCTAAGAGTAAATGAGTTGATTCGCTCAGTTATGGGTGGGAAATGAACTGAAGCAATCCTCCACCCACCACATGTCTGGCCAAAAGCGATTTAGCCAGGAAATAAGGAAAACTGGGATGTCCTGCTGGTCCAGGGCAGCCATATGCTGCTTTCCTCCCCAGGTAGGAAGGCAATGCCATGAAAGCTCAGATCAGTGGGGCTCCATGGCACCACACCTGTGTTAGAAGAGTTTTACAGTGAACACGAGAGTCTTTCTGGGTTTGGACAGATGGGTTGGTCATGGCTTTCTGAGGCAGCATATTCAATTTATCATTTGTTGAACATACACAGAGCAGCAGTGAGCTGCTTTAGCAACTCAATATCCCACTGACTTTCCCTTTCCCTTCTGGGGAATCTTTCAGGGATCCTTCTGGATGGGCCTGTCAAGTGGTAGACCTCCAAATTCTCCCCCTGGATCACAGCAAAAGATGCCCAGAGCCTTAATTCTGCTCTCAGCTCTGCAGTCCCATGCACAGACACCACGAGGCATTCCTTCCTAAAAACGGGGAGGGATTGTATTGCCATCCCAGCCAACTTCCTCACAACACCCACCTGAGGCAGGGTAACACCGTTTTCAACAGGGATGTGTAAGCTGGGTTGATTTGTCACCCCAGAGGCACTGCAGGCTGGGCTGTCCTGCTGCACAGAACACAGGGCAGAGCAGGGGTGCAGGATGGGACCCCCAGATCCGTGCAGCCTCTTTGGTGTGTGCCCTCCACCCTGGGAACCAGCTGGGGCAGTGCTTCCTTGGGGATCCCCACCAGCTCACCCCTGCCTGGTGCCCACGTTCCCTTGGAGACTGAGCAGCACGGACAGAAGCACTGCCTGAATTTCCTGCTATCTTTTAGTCTTGTCAGCAGAACTGTACTTCTGTCCTGGGAATACCCCAGGGATGCACAGCTTCTGCTGATGAGCTAGGATTAGAAGGACTTTACATAAGGCTGTTTGATTAAGTGGCTATTATCAACTAAAAACTTGGTGCTTCCCATTAAGTACTCTCGAACGTGTGTCCTCATTTCACTTATTTTGTGCTTGCATTATGCTTCGGAAGAGGCAGCCTGGCCTTTTTGCCTCATCCAGGCCCTTTTGCCAACACTAATAAGATGTTCTGTCTTGTTCAGGGCTAGTTTAAGAAATGCAATGCCCTGACGGAGCCCTTCCTTAAAGGTGTTTCTCTAACATCAGCACATCACCCTGTAGTTTGCCGTGCAAATTGGCCCAACCCCTGCGAACTTTCTGCTCCCGACCTCTCCCCCAAGGCAGCTCTCTCCTCCCAGCAGATCAAAGCCTGCAAAAGGACTAAAACAATAAAGCTCTCACCTTTTGTCTTTGTTTCTATTGCTGTGCCAGTGCAGTTTGATTTGCTCTTTTGCAGCATCTGTGCTCAGGCTTCAGTGATTTCCCATAATAGTCCAATATACTTTTCATGATCCGTGTTCAATTTATACCCACACCCCACTTTAATCCTTTTGTCCAGATCAGTTATTTCATACTTTTGTACATCAAACTGCTTTTACCATCTGTTGGCCCAGTTGCCCTACATAAGCCAAACCCTCTGAAGGTATAATTGCAATATTGTTCATTATTTGCTCATTCCCCTTCCTCCCAATATACATAATGACAGCAAAATGAAGAAATAATTCAAATCTAATTTAAATTCCCTTCAGGTTTTTTACACTGTGCTGATCAAAATAGTAGCTAGGGTCTTCAAAAGAAGAAGCCATCCATCTCAGAGGAGCCTTGGTGCCCTTGGATAACTATCTGTGAAAATGAGTGAATTTTTGTAGGACTGTGGCACCATGTACCAGCATTTAGCTAAGCTGACGGCAAATGCTATCAGCACATCAGCATGCTGCTAAATCATTGCACAGAAGAATTCCAATCTGGTTAAACAGATCTGATTTTATACTGCCACTTCCATGAAACAAATGTACTCAAAACATTATTTCTTCTTATCTATTTTCATCTCTATTTCAGCTGAAGCTCGCTGTGCTGGGGCTGTGCACTGTGCATTGTTCTTGGGCAGTTTTTCAGGCATTTACAGAGAAAACTTGTAAGCACCAACCCTCTTCCCCAGGGATAACTATTCCTTGAGCTTTGATTTAATTTTTCCTCCAGTCAGGAGGCCACCCACAGAGCTCCAGTTCTGCCTGACCTGCTTCATTTCTGCCTCAGCATTAACAGCAAGGGCACAGAGGGGCCTCAGTCTCTGGCAAGATTCACAGGTTAATTCAGACCTGGGTTTGCATTTACCTTTAGGACTCCCGGTGGGGAGGAACCTCTGCCCAGCACCAGAGGCACACACTCCAATGCAATGCATTCCAGCAGCACCCAGCTCCTGCAGGAGTAACTTCAGTGGAGATAAATAAGACATGTAATTTCTTGTCAGGCTCTTGCATTTCCCACCGCTCGTTTTAACAATTACACTCTGTGACTTTTTTTATTAAACAACTGAAAAGAATAGATTCGTGTAACCCAGGAAGAAAAATTGCCTGGAGAAATGAAACATACCCAGACTTAATTTTCTCTCCTGCGCTTTTTGAGGTGTTTGAAATGAATGTGTTTTCAGTACAGCAGTCAGTAACAAGACCTGTGGTTTTGGCACTTCTTTGCCACTCTCACCTCTTCCCCAGCCAATTTTGTTACAAACAAACCCAGGCGGAATAAAAGGGCCCATCCAAGCCGTGGCACAACTTTCTCCTCCTGGAACCAATGGAAACACTGCCGTAGTTTACAACAGGGATTGCCAAAATCTCACAACTATTTCATATGCAGCTTTCTCCAAACCTTATTTTTAAAGCAATTAATAGAAGGAGTGATTGACCTTTAGCGAGCCATATCCCAGCGGGATTTGTAATCAATGCTTCTTCCGAGTGCTTCTTTGCACTGACATCTGTACCAATTAGCAGCTTCTTCCACAGAAAGGTTACACAAACACAGTTTTATTTCTTCTTATTAATTATTTTTCAGACAGGGCCAAGTTATAAGCGGGTGCCCGGACTTAACAGCTTCAATATTGGATTTGCTCTTGTAAGGAACAGGCTGCTTTTAAGACTGACCTGGAAAATAGATATTCAAGGAGCAGACTTGCTAAAAGAGCTGAAGCACTTCTTTTTGCTTTCAGGACCAGAAGGTTGCACATAAATCACATTCCAATACTCATGACTACAACTTCAATGCTTTTTTAGACAGTGATGATTTTGAACTCAAGACCAGCCTGTTGTGAACAGATAATAAGATCAATCTGAAACCCTATTTGTTTGTTCAACTGATGTACCTTTGAAACAAAAATAAAATGCAGAAGAATAAAACTGAACTTTCTTTGAAGACCAAATGGAGAAGATACTGAGACATCAACCTTCCCTCTAGAAACATCCCTGTTTAATTCCAATTCAACAAAACGTAACACGGTATCATGGTCCTGCCTTTGAGATGGGGAGAATGAGAAAAAGGTAAAACTCGTGGGTTGAGATAAGAACAGGTTAATAAGTGAAAGAAAATGAAAAATACTAATAATACTATCCACAATAACAACAATAATCCTTGTAATTGTAATGAACATGTTAAAAACGGGGAAGATTGGGAAGGGAGAAAGGTTGGAGGGAATAAAGGCTTTTGTCCCACGTGATGTGCAAGTCATTAAAACGCATCTTGCTATACCTGGAATATTTCTCTCGTGAGGGACAGAAATACAATCCCCTTGAAACAGCTACAACAGTTATTTGGTTGTATTTTTTTTTTTTTTACAGACAGAACAAGATGAATCTTCCCTAGTACAGTTATTTCCATTGGAATTGGTGCCTGGCAGAGCAGGTCCCTCATGGCTGGGGCAGGATGGGTCAAGATGTCTAGGGAGGAGACTGCTGCTTCAAAAATCAAGGACATTGATAAAGCTGAAGGAAGACTTGAAGTGCTCAGTGCTGCCACTACTACTGAGTTTCAGGGCAATTTTTAAGGCAACATCTAGGTTATAAACATGAAAATATGGCATTCCAGACTCGCAGCCATCTGAACGTGGCTGACGGTGAATGCTCACTTCTATCATTTCTCACCAGGGTGGGTATTGATTTCATTTCTCACACTACACTAGTCACTTGACCAAGCTGCAATCCATTATTTAATGTGTTAGTCACACTGGCTTGTGGGGGCTTGTGGTCTGTAGTCTATCATATGGTGACCTTTATGGTGACTGGTGTAGCCTTAATCATGATAGAAAATGCTGATATCGAGGTATTCACATCATTATTTCTAGCACTGGCAATAGGGCTGTTGAAGGAGTAAGGTATGAGTAGAGTGGCATTTACTGTTCCCTGTGGACAAGTGTAGTGATTTGTTGTACAGTTTAATGTTGGGGGTTTTTTTAAGGACAAGGACAAAAAGTTGGCTGCATAGGCAGCTCAGAGGAGGTAAATGCTCTGGTTTAGGTGAAGGAGTGCTCAGATTATGGGTATCAAGGCTGAAATTCCTCACATTAACTGCTTGCACAGCTTTTCCCAGCAACCTCATTCCCCTCCAAAAGCAGTGAGCAGAGAGTATGAACCTCAAAATGAGGGATGAGCCAGTGACATTGTGAAGTCCTGTAAAAGCTTCGTGTTTGTTACGGTCAAGATGGAAGAGGCTGAAATACTCTGGGAGCACACAGACATTAAAAATGGCCAGGAGAGCCCAGCCCACGGGGAGTTTGCAATATAAGCAGCTGACCTAGGAGCTGGGAGGTCTCTGCTCCCATGAGAGGCCCTAACAGCACAAACTATTTTTCATTGAGACCAGTCTCACCCCTCAATGTCCTCCCTCTGTAAGAAATAAATGAAAGGGATCAATATTTTCCCATGCTAATTTTGCCATTTGCTAGCCTTCCTTGTAATCGTTGAACTCTTTCCACCTTCCAAATTGTCCTTCCCTTCTATAAACATTATCACTTGTCCAAAACATTTTACAGTTATTACATGAGCTGCATCAACATCCTCCAGAAGAGTAAGAAGGTGTGATTGATGGTGATGTCCTCCCTACTGTGAAGGGTTAACCTGAATCTTTGGTGCCACTCAAGCTCCCAGGCTGACCCTCAGTGAAAATTAATAGCTTGTATCTGTTTAATATTCCTTTCCAGTACATTGTCAAATCATTTCATCTGTGCTTAAATGGATCAGTGGTTTTCATCTTCAGTGTTTCCTCATTCCTCTTTGGGGTTTTACTAATTCTTTGCTGTTTATAGGTGTTTTTTAAAAATCATCGAAGAAAGTTCTTTTGTTCATTGCTTTTAGTTTTATTTTGTAAGGTTTTCATAGAGTTGGAGGTAAAGGACAGACATCACATTAACAGATCTATGTTGTCTTGCTCCAGCTAAAAAAGTGGACCACATCTATGCCTTTTACAAGTTGCATTACAGACATGGCAGTGTCATCATTTGCAGCTCATCAAAACATGCCAGTTGGGCACAGATTTCCTGAACACATGTATCAGTCTTATTTGTCACGCCAGTCATAAATTTAAACTGATGCATCTGTTACAACCATTGGTGCAGGAGATGGAAAAGATCCATAGGGAGGCTTTCAGCTTTCCATTTAGTGCTAAAGTGGAACAGAACTCTATCAGATGTATTATTATTGTCATTATTATTTCATATCCCCCTCTGCCTCCCCTGTGCATTAGCCACTTAACAGAAAGCAGGAGTGCAGCCCTTGT
Source organism: Daphoenositta chrysoptera (assembly GCA_013397915.1). Taxonomy (NCBI): domain Eukaryota; kingdom Metazoa; phylum Chordata; class Aves; order Passeriformes; genus Daphoenositta; species Daphoenositta chrysoptera. The sequence continues at coordinate 1,531,644 of VZRO01007925.1, forward strand.
CCCAGACTGCTTGCCATCCAAGTGACAGACTGGTGTCCAAGGGACAGTAAAACATATTTCAAAGAGGATGGCCAGGATGCTCCTGGAATGGCTGCGTGGTTGCTCAGGAGAGGGGGGCCAGCTGGCTGGTGGACACAGAGGGATTTGGGGGTTGGTTTTGCTGCTCAAGTGTAAATATGATGGTGCAGCCATGAGTTCTCAAGAATGGTGAATGAATTCAAGGAGTGATTGTGAGCACTGGCACTTCACTAGCACAGACACCAAAGAGTGACAGAAAGAAAGAAGTATAAAGAAATACACTGCAGATGCTGAATAACAGAGGGATGATAAACTGACCCAAGCCTGCTGTAAATCCCGACCTTAGGCCTGGGTTCAGGTGCTCTGCAAGCCCTGGGCAGTGTCTGAGCCCCCAGGCTTGCATTGGTCATGCTTCCAAGCTCAAGAACTTCTTTCTTTCAGCAGTGCTCCTCACAACTCCGGATTGAAGTCTGTTCTTGTGCTGTTTCTGCAGGACTCACCTGCTTGACTTGGAAAAAAAAAAATCCTTTATCATCACACTTTGCAGGTTACAGAGTTAACAAGTTTCCAAGAAAACCTTATGTACATCAGCCTTGGGCAAAGGCAGGGGACAATCTTTGTGACCCCCAGAGCCCAGTGATGGCCACATTCATCACCCAGATGGGCTTTCCTCGGGAAAGCATACTTTGAATTCGTTCAGACCTTAATGAGTTATCTACAAACCATCAAATATTTCACATTCCATATGGATCATCTGGGTTTCCTAAATGACACCATCAGCTGGGGTGGCTGCAAGGATCGTAAATAACTCCCTCAGTTTAATGAGTTACAGTCTGAGGAAAGGCTCCTCTACCAGGTAATGAGCCACAGCTTCACTTTGTTGAGGATCAGCTGAGACACTTGATTTACTGTGAGGGCTCCCTGTATTAAAACTAATCAGAGGCTATCGAGGAAACCCAAACAGACCCAACCTACCACAATTTAATCTCCCCACAAATAAAACCTACTCATAAATCAGAGCCAGCAAGTAATGTGTCCCTCTAATGCTTCTATTAGGAAACCTAAACGCACAAAAAGCTCTGTAGGATGTGCAAACTGTGGTAATGTCAGTGGTACCAGGCTAATTCATAACACACAAGGAGCTGTAAGATACATTCTGATGGCTAAATAATCAAGATAGAGAAAGCAATTTGACAGATATGTTGATGTCTCCATTTTCGTTTTGAAACTCAAAATGGACATATTTTTACACTTTTATTGACCTTCCCAGAAAAACACAGAGAAAATTATAGATAAAGCTGTTAAAATTGTCATAGTAGTTTATACTTACTGAAAGGAGAGTTCTGATAGAAAATCCAGTGAACAAAACATACTGCTTTTAATAAAAATTTACATAAAAAGCTGAGTTTCACAGAAATACATGTATTTATTTTGGGTGAAGCATCTCTTGGTCAGCTCTCACAATGAGCTCTTCTCAATCAAACAACAGCAATAGCTCCTGGAGGGTCTGTTCAGCTTGATTGAGAAAAGGCCTGTTGATACAATGGAATGACTGGGGTGACAATAACTCCCTTGAATAATCATTATCATATTGTGTTGTTCAGGTGGTAAAATAATCTCCACATAGAGGAGAGCTGAGACTGAGCCTTTGTTCAGGAGAAAGCAGCACCTCCAGAACTTCAGTCCACAACAGACCAGGTAGGCACTGCTGCAATTTATGTAAGTCAACAAAGTCGAATATTTAAAAACCTGTATCTTTTGTAAAGACCTTGATTCTCATTCTCTCAGCCAATGTACTACTTCAGTTCTCTGTTCCAGAAAGGCATTTTTAATTTTGTACAAAAGGAAAGAATCAAGGTCCTTCTTGTCATAAATTAATGATTCCTCTACATTTCCTCCACGTGGAGGAAGTTATGCAAGGAAGTTTTGTTGAGTACACTGGTTGTCTTAAGCTGTCATGCTCCATTTTGCTTCAATGGGATGTGCACAGACTATTAATAATGGTAAATTATTGCATTTGGGACAAAAATTCAAGGAAATAATTTATAACAAAATCTGCATTCAAGCCATCTCTCAGCTTTCACATACTGGTCATAAATCACTGAAGAGACATTTATGATTGATTTACAGGAGCGTTTTATATTACCATAGATATATAAAATAATAGTTGCCTTCTGAACAACTGTCCTTCATCCTAATTATGCAGCCAAACATATCCTTCATAACTGACAGGATGTTTCTCTTGGAAAAGAGACTTTGAAAGTCAGAAAGGGAGCTAAGGTGTGGGTGCAAAGGTGGATCCTGAAGGACAGTTTCAAGTGTTTGTTGTTAGGCAGTGGGAAATAGTTCCCATCCTTGTGGTGTCAATATGGGTTGTGGTGTCTCTAAGGCACCAGATCCCACTGAGCTCTAAGGAATATCCCTGAAAACAACGTGTCAAGGTCATTTCTTTCTCTAGATTAAGTCCTGTCTGTAACTTTCCTGTTTAAGTTATGGTCTCCTCTGGGAAGATGAACCATTTTAGTGGCAGAGTGAATCCCACCTCTTGATGTCCCATCATGAGTATAAAAAGCTGGAACTAGTTTCTTGATCTAGAGGGGAAGGACATTTAAATGAGTAGTGAGAGATTATTTATTTTTCAATCCATCTCAATCTTTGCTGTGAGATAATAATTAGGATCCAAATCTCCACTGCTGCCCCCTCAGCATTAGCAGAACACCATTCTTGGCTTGTGGACAGCCCTTCACACTACAAAAATGTAGGAGATAGAAATTGTGCCTTTTTCTCAATGAAAAATAGCTGCTATGGGCTCACCTGTAGGCCACTCTACCCAAACAGCAAACATTTATGTGAGAGCTTTCAGGATATTTCCTGTAACCCAATTATTTTCTTTTTAAAATAGGAGTGAAAAGTGGAGCAGGAACGTAACGTTGTTAAGAACCTGTCAGGCTTTGCCTCTCCTTGTTGCTCCATTTTCTCCATGCTTATTGAAGACTCTAGAATTAGCACCAGGCAAGGCTTGAGAAGCATCAAGATAACGAGCTCACAAATCTCCTTTGATGACACCTTCTTTTCCCACACCCTGACTTTTTTTTTACAGGAGAGTTGTTCTGTTACCTCAACCAAAATATGGGCTCTGTTTGCTTCACAGTAAATAAATGAATTGGACATTTTTTCCTTGAGGGCCTTACTTATTTCAAGGTCAAGTAGAGCAATTCTTTGCTGCCTTACTGAGGCCCTCTCAAATAACTTGGTTTTATTCTTTGACCTCCCATTGCATTGCCCTGTTTTCATACTGGAGGTCAGGCCAAGAGCAAGTGAATTCCCTTTATCTTTCAGTGATTTAGCTAAGTTCCAGTGAGGTCAACAACTCCTCTCTCCCCTGCATTCCTCCATCCTGCATTTTTGTCATTGCTTCAGAGATATTAAACTCCTTCATACCAAACACTGTAGGGATCCTTCATAAGGGGAAGTTCAGCCTCTCAGACCACAGGGATGAAAAAGATGCAGCAAGACTCTGGTGATAAAGGTTTCCTGCAGACCCTGAGGAATGCTCAGCAAGGTCTTCAGCCAGGCTTCTGCAGTGACTTCAGTAAAGGCTCCCCTCACACCTAAATCTTTTTATCAGGTGACCATTGCCTTAAATATCAGTTTGTGTACTCAGACATTACTTACTACAAGAGGCTGTTAAAGACATTTCAGTTTCACACAGACATGAAGTCATATAGGGATTCTGTTAATTCTAAAATCTTGAACCAGTAAAGCACAATAAACCACTAAACCCCCAATAAAATAAGTTAAAAAAAATTCAATTCCATTCTTGAAGTTCCTGCTTGCTTCCATTAGTCTGTGTGCAAACCTTTGAGGACCAAATGCTGTCAAGAATGCTGAAACCCAGTTATAACAGGCTATTACAGTAGAGTACAAGACAGAATAAAAACATTTAATTTTGGCCCAAATGCTCAATACATACTCACACTGCTGCCATTTTTCAAAGGCACATTGTTACTTATCAGTATGAACCTAAAAGATTACTGCTCAGCTCAGGGTTATGTGTCCAGCCAAAAAGGTTGTGACTGACCTTATGGTACCCAGAGGCATTGGTACAGCTAAGGTGACAAAAGGGTGTTCTTTTACATCAAGCTCACCCAACTGAAATTACATAAGTATATAAGGTAACACCCAACAACACTATTAGCTGCTCTTAAGATGAACCTATTGAATTGAACTGGGGTCATGCATCAGTTGAAAGGGTGAGAGAACTCAGTTCTGGCCAAAAAAAAAAAAAAAAAAAAAAAAAAAAAAAAAAAAAAAAAAAAAGCAGTAAAAATTCTGGTTTATGGGAGCTGGTTTTGTTTTGACAAACAACATCACAATGCTGTCAGCGCAGTTCCTCCCTTTTCTGTCTCCACTGTCCTACTTTGTGTTTGCTGATTGCCTGGATTCTTTAATGGAAAACACAGGCCACTGTTTTACTTGTCATCTACCATTACTCAGCTTCCCACTCTGCCATGAACACCTTTACCTCAGCCTGAGAGACAGAACACCCTTCAGAGTGGCTCACTCCAGCTGTGACTACAGGGTGTCTTAGAGAGGCCCTGGTACTACAGATTCACCACAAAATCACACAGGGAAGTCTCATCCACCGGGAAGGAACAGCTAATCCAGAAAAGCCCTAAGCCACGTTTTTACCAGCTGAGAGATGTTAATAAAATCTATTCTGCAAAGAGATAAAACAGTCATTTCAATAAACCCAGGAACTAGTATCGTGAGACAAATACATGCTCTACATCATGCCTAGAGAAAAAAAAATATGACTGCGCTGAGGGAAGCCAATGTTTGATTGAAAGCATTCATGCCAAGCTGCAGGATCCACTGAGAATGTGGTCATGGACAGTAAATAAAAGGCTCCAGGGGAAGTCAGCCCATGCACCCATGGCTGGATTTCAAGATGCCACTGAGAATCACTGTAAACCATTTATTTTTTAAGGAAAAAGTCTGATTTACAAGTACTGGGTCCATCAAGTCATTATCTAGCAGGAAGTGTCAGAGCACAACTGTTCAGCGTCTGGGTGGAATTCAGTTTATAGCTCCCTTGGTCCAAAGCACTTCACAAACTTCCATATAAAAGCTCTGCTACATTTTGCTATTAAAGGAAGTTAGTTACAAGGTGGACACGTAGAAGGAACCAAATTGTGTCCAGCTAACACATAAAAAACCCCAAAGTAAGGGGTCAGAATGAAACCACAGCAGTGAACTTTGGGCTGACCTGCTAATATTAATGCTCAGAGCTGGGCAGAAGTGTCCGTGTGTCACCAGCAACTGCGACTGTGTGAGAGCTCGGTGTGACTTCCTACACAAAAGATGTCACCATCACTCCTTGTGCTACCCCACCACCTGGACCACGAATTTTTACAGTCTCCAGGGAACACTGCCTTCTGCTGCATCATCAGCCACGGACGGGTCTGGCCAAGGATATTTTCCAGAGTGTGACAGTGGCAGGAAAGCAGAACGTTTGTAATAAGGTGTTACTACCATGAGTAAGTATCATAGCTGTTTCACAAATGCACATCAATGTGTAAAATACACATGACATTCCCTTTTTTGACTGACTAAATAGAATTATCTTCTAGAATTAGAGTTTCAAGGTCTCATCCTTACAATAAAGAAATTAAGTATTTTTATTGTATGCTGACTTACAGCTAGGACAAGCGTTGTTTTATGAGATGCTGATCAATAGTCAGGAAAGCAGCAGTCTATTGTCCAGTAATTTACTTTTCATTTTCTGATTCTGCAAATTAACTTTTCTACTAAATGAGGCGTTAGGCTGATGTCAATATTTGCAGGTACTTCACAATTATACTGTGTTTGCTAAATGACATTGCTTTAATTCAAAAGTCATTCTGATTTCCATTTAGACCATGATCCTGCTGGGTGCCTAGTTCTGCTGTGAAAGTGTCGCATGCCCTCAGGTCTCATGGAGTCAGTGGCACTAGAGATTACTCAGCTGCCTTCAGATCCAAGTCTCATTTATTTGGGAAACCGTAATTAGAGGTTAGAGCCAGGTTTATGCAATGTGGATTGTAGAGAAGACACCCAATTCTTCCATTTAAGAATCTACTCTCTTTTTTAACTCTTTTTGTAGATGGAGATTTCAAGGTGAACCTTCACCTCTTGTTAAACTAATGTGTGCTAATTTTCTGCAGTTTTTTGCTTCAGTGAGGTGTTCTCCGTCCTTTCATCATGTGGGGGAAGGAACAGATATCTAATCTGCTTGTCTGAAGGAAATGCCTTTTTAATGAGTCCAAGTCTCCAGCAGGACTCAGAATAGCAAGGCAGTAAAGTCAGAAGTGTTTATAGAAAGAAATTGCTTGAAAACTGTTAGTGTCACGGTATCTTGGAAATGACAGCTGCTGATACATCCACAAGCTGCCCCAGTCTCACTCTCCATACACCCTTGGCTGATGGGCACACTTATACCCCCATTCTACACCAGTAGATGATTAAAATCCCTTCCTGTCTCCTCCCTCCTGTACCAGCTGATCCACAGGGTTTTGCAGCAGAGAATCACAAAACGTAATTTCAAAGCCATCCCAAGGAAAAGCCTCTTGGCTAAAGCCCTGGGATCTCTTATTTATTTACATTTTCTTCCTTGTACTTTGAACATATCTGAAGTTATTCCTTGTTTTCTTAATATGTAAGCCTTCCCTCAGACAAATGCACCAAGCAGGACCAGCCAGGGGTGCCGATCTGGTGCCAAGGGGATATGATTTACGTTACATGCAAATCTGTTTTGGCAGCACATGAGCTCTCCTTTCATCCAAATGGCTTAGAGCAAATGAAAACTGGCCCGAACATGGATACACTGTCCTGGAAAGAAACCCAAATGGGTGTAGTCTGAGACTGGTATCTGAGACAGCTGTGCCTGATTTTTAACTTCACTGTGGTGGAATTTTGAGCGGAGCAGAATGCAAACCTCTCGGGAACATTATTTTCCAGTACCTGATGCAGTGCTGTGACATCCTGGCAGCCAGGTGAGAGCATCTCCTCTGCCGGAGGAGGGGCAGGAACAAGTGCCAGCCTGGCAGAGCGCGGCCAGCGTGCCCCGAGGGCGGCTCTCACGAGGATGCTCCTCAGTCACCCTTGCAATTATCTCAGATTAGCAGCGATTTACAGCCGGGCTGGCACCCAGGGCCACAGGGCAGAGAGCAGAGAGCAGCCCCAGCGCAGTACAAACACCCGTCCAAAAGCACAGCCACGGGGAGGGGTGAGGATGCAGACACCCGGGTGAGTGTCAGGCTGCAATCGCTGCTCCTGACCTACAGCAGTGGAAAGGAGAGCAAAGAAGTGCAGGCACCCTGGCAGGGAATATCCAGAGCAGTTTTGGTGGCAGAAGTCAGTAGTTATAGTTGCAGCACTGCTTTGGTTGGTTTTTTTTTTATATATACCACAGGTCTTCTGTAAGACCATTTTTTCTCTCAGCACCTGTTCCTGGTTTTCCCTGCTACATCCTCAGCTGGAATAGGTAGACTGCTCCAGTGAGACTGTACTGGGTGAGGCACACATTAGCTCCCTGGCCTGTAAAATCTGTCTGGAAGGTTTGGGAATATGATTCCAATGGCAATTGTAGAGATTCCTAACGATACAGCTCAGCTGCTTGCTTTGGCACATTTCACAGGAGTGGTTTCCACCAGCCCTGCTGAAGGGAAATCATCCTCTCCTGTTCCTTCTCCTGTTACCCACACTGCTGATGGTCCAGCTTAGATTTTCAGTTTGCACTTTTGCCCCTTGAGGTGTAAGACAGCAGTCAAGTACTGCACTAAGGTCCTCACCCTTCACAGCTCTCTCTCAGTTCTTCTGTACCACACACCCCATACACCACAGGCAATGACTCTACACACGGATCAAAAAAGTTATGCCTGCCTAGTATCAAGACACACAGTTACACAGCTAATTTGCAGTAATATTAACCAGGAACAGGAGGGAAAAAAGCGAAATAAATCAGAAAGCATTTCAGCGTGGTGACAGATGAAGAAAACTCTGCCTGCTGAGGTTACCCAGAGGTGAATGCTGGACAAAGCCCACAGGTACTCAGCAACGAGATGTCCAGAGACAAGATGTAATGAGATGCTCTCAGGGGAGCTGGCTTGTTTGAGATTGGAGTGACCAGCCTTATCTAGGGCAGCACGCTGCCTCCCAGCAATGAATGCTGCAGTGTTTATAAAAACCTGACAAGGTATCTGCAAGATATTTAGTACAAATTACTGTGGGGGGAAATGCTTGCTTTGGTTGGGGAAACAGCTGAGAACTGTGCTGGCAAAACTGCTGAGCCCTGAGGAGAAGGGACTGTTCTAGCTATAGAGTCATTTTTCATTCTAGGCTAATGATAATCCAAGAACATTAGTATTCCACACATTAGTAGTTAAAGCTGAGTCAATTTAGGCAAGAAAAGCTGTTTGGGTATAGCAATAATTAACTATTAAATCCAACCAGGTCACTTGTCCATCCCTGAAGCATTCTACTGAGATCTCTCAGGAATGTGGTCTGTTGAGAGGTGGCAAAAAGCAAACTCAGGTCTACCAATGTACTTGAGTGGAGATGCAAGACCCTCACTCTTTCTTTCAGCAGAGCAAGCCAGGAGGAATTTTTCTAAAGGAAGTAAGTGTGAGTATACAACATAATGAAGAGCAAAAAATCCAAGCATTCTGTCTCTTCTGGACAGAAACTGAATGGAAAATTGTGTTCTGCTGCAATAAACCAAGCAACCAGATGTTTCAGATAATTAGTATTAGAGTCAAATTTTTCTAGCAGCTGTTTTCCTTGTGAAAGACAAGCAGTGTATCAGCCTGGACAAACTCTTCCAACAGGATGTCTAAGACGTGATCAAGACACAAGATGTCATTTGCATATATTATATATATATATTCTCAAGAGCTTTAAAGCATCAACTTGAATATTGGTAACTGCAGCAGCACGTGCAGCAGTTTACTTCTGCCTCCAGATATATACTTGGTGAGTTATATGAGTTTTCAGAGCTTTGCTGCCTTTAGCATCTAACCTAGGGCAGGCAAGAGTTGACTGGAAAGAGCAGCATGCCCCAAAAATGTGTATTGCTTCTGTTGGGGTTTTTTTTCAGGAAATGTTAAGACTTCCCCTAGCATAACTCTGTATGTTCAAGTATTTTAAGAGACACCACTCTGTTTTCACCTATTTAAAAGTCTGTGAGCTTGTCCATCCTGTTTATAACGCACTACAGCATCCACCTGGAGCAAAGCATCTGTCTAGCCACACTAATTGAATTAGTCTGTGAATTTACCCATCTAGAGATAGAGAGCTTGCTAGCTTCCCAGCTTCAGAATTTTTATAGAAGAGATGCCTAAACAAACATTTCAGGAAGGAGATAAGCACTATTGTCTAAAGAGATTTCTGGAAAACTTGCCTTTTTGGGGTTTCTTTGGTGGAAGAACCAGTTTTTTCAGGACAGAAAACAAACACCTTATGAACTGGCAGAAACCTGCATGGAAGAGCCAGTTTCTCATGGCCTCATGCAAAAACCTTGGCAGTTGAGGCCTCAGGTAGCTTCTAATCTGCATCTTGTGAGGCTTGCAATGTCTGGAGGACTGATCTGTATCTCATTAAAATGAAGACCACTCATCTACCAGCACCAGACTGTTCTCCCCACTAATTGTTTGATAACGATGCCTCAGGCCATTAATGTTGGAGACTGTGGCCCTGGGGTGGACTGGATTATTGACACCTGTTGATGTGGCCCAGACCTGCTGGAAAAGCTGTGGCAAGACAAAGTTCAGCATGGGAGGGACCTGCTGGCAGCTGATGAGCAAAGGGCAGCAACTGAGGGTGCCAGGTCTCTCCTTTTTCTTTCCAGCAATGGTTTGCAGTTCTGTTGGGGCAATGTGCACCAGCTGGTCTGAGCAAAGATTCATCAGCCTGGGTGGAGACTCTGCTCAGAGATTTTCAGCATCGCCTTTTCTAAGGTTACTCACATAAAAATAGGCCAAAATAAAAAGCCCCCAAGTGGCGATAATATTTTGGGAGAAGAAACTCAAAGAGTACGGGAAGAAAAAAAAGGCTCATTCAAAATATCAGTTATCTTTACTTCCTGCTGATGACTGGTTTCTGCCTTGAAAATTAGAACGGTCTTAAGTTCCATTTTCAGAGGTATCTTCTGAGGTGTTCAGGAGCTTCAAGGCCTCATCTACCTTTGAAAATGAAATTTAGTATGCAAATCACGAGTTATGTCTGAAAAATGTAACCTGTGTTTCCACAGAAAATTCTTCCTCTCAAAGGCCATGGGCATCCCAGTACTAAATGGATTATGGATTTAAAGTCCCACATAACTCGAGTTTAGCAACACAACGAAGTAGAACAGCAGCCCCCAGTGTGGATCCAGAAATTAACTAGAAAAGTGCATGTGAAGAGCGAAACAGATCAGGTTTTGCAATTGCGCCGACAAGCAATGTGATCTGTAATAGTAGAACTGAAGATTAGGGGTTTTTAACAGAAGATATCTCTTGCCATTTGAACTCGAGGTGGGGCCGGCCACCAAGGGCACGATGGCAGGCAGGTGGCAGGGACACGGAGCACGGCCGAGGCGGCCGCACGTGGCAGCGGCAGCGCGACGCGGGTCCCCTCCCGCCGCTCGCTCC
>VZRO01007925.1:1543263-1578108 GCA_013397915.1 Daphoenositta chrysoptera
TCCCGAGCGCCCGGAGCGCGGCCGTGCCCGGGGCGGGCTGGCACCGGCGCGGGTCCCCGGCCGGCCGGGCGCTCGGCTCCAGCGCCAGCCTGTCCGCTTCTCGCTGAATAAATACCGGCAGAATCTGCTGGGGCAGTTACTTCGTGCCTCCCGCGTTACCGGGTTGCCTCATCCTCTTAAGTGATGCAGCGGTGCAAAGCGCAGCAGCCCCGAAAGTCCCGGTGTTGGGTACAGAACAATCCAAATAAGACTTTAGCGCTAAATCTGCATAGTGAGATGTGGTGTCAGAGGCAGAAGTGTAGTAGAAGAGTTGGGAAGATGTCCATACGGCTGTGCTTGTGCCTTGAAGTGTACAGCCTGTGGAAATGTTCTGCTTCCAGCAGATGTAAGTGTCTAGTTGATTTAAATTTCTCAAAATAGCTTGCTGGATTTGAGAATTATAGTTTCCATGGAAAAGAAATGTATTCATAATCTCTGAGGCTTTTTGAGGCCATACACATAATATATTCTACAGTAAATGTAAGAACTCTGCATTTGGTACTTGTATTCAGTATTTAGCATTGCTTCTCTCACATGCTCAAACTACTTATGCAAATTTGTACTGAACGTGATCTATAATTTTTCAAGGTATGTGACTAAACTCACCATGGTTAATATTCCCCGTTAATATGAAATGGAAATTAGAATTCATCTCCATATAATAAAAAATAAGTTTCGTTTGAGACATACTTGTAATTCCAAAGGAAACTGCATCACATCTGATGAGATAAATTCAGCAGTTCTATACCCTAGGTTAGTATATATGGATATAACTTAATTGTAGGAGCCTGACAGGAACATGCCTGTTTTACGTGAGTAACACCTTAGTAAGTAAATACATTGTTTCCGATGAGCTACTTGCAAAATGAGCTGTCGGCGTGAACGAGTGTGGGATAATCCTTCCTCAGAGTAATAGCCAAGGAAGAGCCCACGGGTGATGTCACCCGGTGGGCACCGGTGTGCGGGAATGTATGGATCTGCCAGAGGACTGGGTATCAGCAGCCTGCGCCGGGGTGTTGGAGCGTAGGATCAGCACCGATAGTCCCTGGTGTGGCATTTCCCTCAAACTCCTTTGCGTTGCTCACTCCTCACCAGTTCAGCATTTCCTTTCCTGCTTTCCCCAACTCCTGGGGCGTTCTTTGTACCGGGGTAGCGCCGCTGCTCCTTTGGAGTGTTTCACACACCCCAGCCCCACCGTCTGGAAGTGACTGCGGTTCCCAGAGTCCTCCCTCCTCCCAGGGCTGAGCTCGACTGAGGTGCTGCTGTCTCTACTCTCTGCCCTTCTCCAGGTCTGCATCCCAAACAGCATGACAGCGTGCCCCATGGCCAGCCGGGTCCAGAGGCAGCAGCAAACTGGGCAGTGGAGGGAAAGGAAAAAAGCCAACTAAACTCAAAACAATCCCTAGCATGCATAAGCAGTGGCCCAGCTGCACTGGCCAAGTGTTCCTCTGTTCCCTGTATAATTTATCTGCCGTCATTGCAAATACCGTGCAGCTCTTCATACAGTGAACAGATGCAAATGTAGAATTGTCATTGCAGGGTGAATCTGTGCTTAAAGCAGATCTGCCCAGCACTGTGCTTACAGGTGCTGCAGGGGAGTGAGGGCGGGAGCAGCAAAGATGCTGGGTGGAAAGCAGGAGGATTTAATCGCTTTTGCAGAGTGTCCCGTGGGGCAGGTGCTGTTCTCAGGTGCTGCCTTGGGGTGGGATCGGTGGAGGCACTGCAGAGTTGCCCAGGTGTGATTTGCTCAGGCCCCTGGGATGAGTGGGGCTCGGTGGGGGCTGCTGGGCTGCTCCCCGAGGGACAAATTAGGGCGAGACAAAGCGGAGAGCAAACAGAAAGACAGACAAACAGGGAGATGCTGCGTAGGACAGGCACAGTGTGTAGTTCTGGGCAGTTAAATAAACTACTAATTTTAGCCTGTCAGCAGTGAGGGAGTTCTGTATTCATACTTCTGCTTTCCTTGGCCACATGTGTGACTTTCCCTAGTTATTTGTAACTCAGGAAGAGAAACCTTTTTTCGCCTTATACGGCGACAAGTTGGTTTCCTCAGATTTTGTCTGTCTTGTTCTGCACAGGGGGACCGTGAGGGCAGAAACTCAGCTTGTTAAGGAAACAAGCCAGGGGCTTGGCTTCTCAGGAGAGATTGAAGAGCTCAGTTTGGATTGGGCTTGGCTTTCATGTCAGTACATTTAGAAGTGGCTATTGTTATTTCTTTTTAGAGATGTAAAAAACCTCCCCTTTTCCATGTTCACTGTACAATAGACTAGCAGCACCCGCTTGAATATATGTACAAAGTATACATTCATTCATTATGTGGTTTTTAAGGAAGGATCATTCACTTTTATTTGTTCGTAAAACATTGTGCTTGCCAACTGGGCTTTATAAATAATAAATGCTGATAAAAATCTATATAAAGTCCAATTCTTTTCCCACAGAACTAAGCAGTGAAAATACCCCAGGATGCCAGCAGTAGATGTCTGTGTTTAAATAGTGCGGTGTCTCTGAGGTTCTTCATGTGAAGTTTTAGGGAGTATTTGATCAATGTCACGTTCCAAAATATTTGTCTATTATTATGCTTGCTGTTTGCAAAATGCACATGTTCCAAAATGACTTGGTGCCATATCCTGCATAGTTTATGCAAATACAAGCCTGTGCTGCTGCTTTAATTTCTGGGGCTGCTGAATACACCCTATTATTTGCATATTCGTGTAAGGTTTTGTGTACGCATTTATTTGGCTTCATCTAATTACTCCTGCGTGCTTTTGGAAACTTGAATTTCCCAGCAACTGCAGCGGCAGTGGGGGAAATGCTGCTTGTAGTCTGCAGGCATTCCTGCTGCAGAAGTTACTCGGGGTTTTCGCAGGAACTTTTAAAAGCCCAGCTGATTTCCAGCCTCGGTCGCTCTCCTGCAGCGCTGGGCAGCGGATTAAAGAGCTGAGGGTGGCCGGTGCAGATGGCACCGGGAGGGAAGGGCTGGAGCCGTGTTCTTTCGGGTGGATGCAGCAGTGTGATCAGTCATGCCAGCCGTGCAGCGAGGAGGATTTCCATAAGGCTGATTCACACACCTTGGCACCGCTTTCCTGCCTGTCCACCTCCCTCCCCGTGAATTCCTGCGTGCACTATATTCTGGAATATTTTTGCTGGTAATAACACTCCAAGTGCTCCTGAGGGTTTATGGCTGAGGCATTTCATCACCCTGCCAGCCACATCTTTTGCCTAGCCAGCGGTGAAATCATTGCTTGAGCAGAAGGCAAAGAGCTCCCGGTGTGACAGCCCCAGTTTGGGGAGCAGGAGCGCAGTTTAATTTCTCTCCCCAGCCTTTAGCCTCGACTCGCTCCGGTTCAAACTGACCCAGTTGCAAGCATCCAACATCTGCCGAAGTCATGGGCTTCTTGGGATGAAGGGCATGCATATGGGAAGCGCGTTGGGAACCAGTTCTGTGGTGTGCTCTGGGGAGCTGTTTTTACAGAGCTTTACTGAGCTGTCTCTGTTTGCTACAGCTTTGAATGCAGCTATTCATGTGTTTTATCAAGTGATAGAGGATGACTGGCCTGAGCATGGGATGGAAAGGAAAATAATTGGTCCCTCCCAAGGAGGGTGCATTGGTGTTTGCGTGGGAATGAATGCCAAATTGTTTCTTGTTTTGCTGAATGAAAACTTTTGAGCCATGCTTAACTTCCTGGGGAGAGCTTTGCCCATGCAGCAGTTTGACTGCAGCCTGCAAAAACTCTCTTAAGTAAGTGTTTGCAGTAAAATTAGTGCTGTGTGACTCCAGGTGAGAGTGTGTGTATGTGGTCTCTGAGACAGGCTCCTTCTGTGCGGTTTTATTGCTTCTGGAGTTTGGGATATCAATGAAAATCTTGAAATTCCATCTTCAAGAAAAAGATAACTATCAAAGATAAGTACAGAAGTTAATCACCAAAGGGTTCCTGGTGGAACAAACAGAAATAGGGGCCCTGTGTGATGAGCACCTGGGAACTGAGGGGTTAACAGTAGAATGCGGCTCCTGGATTTTTTAAGTTGTTTTGGTGCACAACCCCTTCCCCTCCCATGTTAAATGTAACAAATACAATCCTGTGTTCTGTGGTACAGACCTGGTCAAACCCTCCTGGAAATCTGGCAAGAGCTGCGTGGAGGATGTCATTAAAGTCAGTTTTTGGGAATACTGCAGTGCTTCAGAGCTTTCTATTGTGCTTGGTGCTTTACAATAGAATTTCCCTCTGAGTATTTGCAGTCTGAATGGACTGGGTGGGAGAAGTGTTGCAGGTGGGGAAACTGAGGCAGAGATTAAGGCTTGATTCTGTTTCTGAAGCTATTGATAAAGCTTTTGATTGGTGGACATTAGCAGAGCCTGAATGGTTTAGGCATGGGCAGACGTAACCACAAGAGCAGTTTTTCCTTTTTAATTTATTACTGGTTTTAATAAAGTATTTGTTTTCCTAGAATAAGAATCAGCTTTAAAATACTGCTGTCTTTTTTTTCTCTCCATCCTCAGCAGCGCTGGGTAATAAATTAGCTGTAATGTTCATAATTTATTTGTCACTGGGATAGTTAAGGGGGAAAAAAACTCATGGAGTGAAAATAAACGTTTTAGTGGGGATGAATATTGCCAAGCATTGGCTGGTTATTGCTTACCGTTCATTTTCCCTTAATATATCTTTGCTGGCAATGTTATTTCTGGAAAGTTGTTTCTAGTATGCCTTTCCCATTAGAGAATATTGTCTGTTCTGCAGCTGAGTTGCACAGAAAGTTATTCTAAACTAGCTCTTTTGACTACATGCATATTTCTTCTCTAAGAAGCCTTTTGGTTTTGTTTTTTTTTTTTTTTTGGGTCTTGACTGCAGAGTGGAGCAGAAACCAGATCCAGCTCTGGGTTCTGATGCTTCCAGACTCCTGTGGGGTGTGCGTCGGGAGTGTGCCATGGACACATTAGCATAAAAACTATATTGAAGTTACAGAAACAAATTCCAATCCTAGTGTAGGTTGCATTTTTGAGTACCAAGAAAACTTGTAACTGGCATTTATACATTGATTCGGAGAAAGGGGGTTCTTTATCTGCGACTAATAGATGAAACAGTGTAGAGATATCATGCTTATCTCTACGTTATGTATTATGTGCAATTTGCAACTTAGAATCTGATGTCTTCTTGGTTAAATGCATTTAAAGGCAAAAAGACGATGTCTAAATGTGGACTAATTGATTTTAGTGTTTGTATTATTTTTTAGCAGAAAACCTGGCAGTTCTTCCATTTCTCTGTAAGGGCCAAGTGATGTTTGTAAGCCCTGAAAGAAAGAACAGCCTGTTAGAAATGTTATGGTCCGTCGTAAAACCAATGTCTCATTTCTTCTGGCCAGCCTTCGCTTCCAGAATCCCTCTAGCAGTTTCAGGGTGCCTGTGTGACAGGCTCTCTGGGGTTTAATGGCCTGCAGTATTCCTGCAGCTGAGGTTTAGAGGGATCTTGAATTAGAGCAGACAACGCATGGCTTGGAAGGGCTGTGCTTTTCCTGCTTACGAGCTCCATGCAGTGGTCCTGTAGCCCCTGTCCCAGAGAGAGCTCAGTGGAACTGTGATCCCTCCCCTTCTCTGCCAGGCAGAGCAGATATTCCCTATTTCCCAGAAAGGGGTGTCTAGCAGGTTTGCATGGGCTTTCTTTTCTCTTTCCGGATATTGGAAAGGACCAAAAGCCAACTTCTGTCCTGCTACAGCAGTGTAAATTTATTGCTTCAGAAGGGTTGTTCTGCAATTCATCAAGAAGAATTTGTCCTCTGTGTATAATAATCCTTACTTGTAGACTCCTTGGTCTCCAGCTATTCCTTCACAGGAAGATCAAACAATGGCAAACTATGTAGTGGGTGAGGTTGCAGCTTGGATGAATTAGTGTAGCTCCGTCTTCTGATCAACACCAGATGAAACTACAAGTGTTGTATTTTAAGCATCATCCAAAGAAGTTTAAATAGATGTGATAGTACTTTGTGTAGTAACTCCTTTTAGTGCTCCAGTGAAGTTTGGAAGACTTAATTTTTCCTATTGCACAGAAAAATGGGCCGCTGATTTTGATTTACAAGGCTTCATTATAGCTCTGCAGCAAAACCAGGACTAGAACCCCAAGAGTCCCGTCTCCAGGTCACCTTGGAACAACCACTAGACTTTCTGTCTCTTTGTAGACAGGCAGTGCAAAGCAAATAGCAGTGCCTGCTCCACTGAGTAGAGGTTTCACACTGCCCTGCTCCATACGCTGTCAATAGGATCAATATTGATTGCAGGCTGTTCAGGGAGCTCCTGGAGTGTCTGTCACTCCTCCCAAGGGTGCTGGGAGGGCTCTGCCTCGCTGTGGGAAGCGTTCTGTACTGTTCAGAGAGGTGGTCCCTGCATCCAGGCTGTTTCTGTTGGAGAGGATGGGGGAATGTTTCTTTTCCCAGATGTTAAAGCGGGTGCAGTTGTAATCATACAGAGGTGAAGACTCAGAGCACAGGTCTGGATCTGCCTCTCCTCACTTAGCAAATCTAGAAAATGCCTCAGAACTAAAATCAGATTTTCTAAGCTCTCCAGTTAGGAACTTTTTTTCTCCAGCCTTGATTTGATGTGCTTCAGCATTTTGGCACCTGAGTATTCCTTGCTGAAGAGAGGCAGGCAGCCCCCTCCTGCTATTGCACCGTGCCCACTGCATTGAAATTGAAGATATTTTACTGAGCTTCTATTGCAGCAGTGCCTGAACACAGTCAGTTAATTTAGATTACTGCGGTGTAAAAGCAGAATATTTCTTTCTGGTTTGCTTGAATGTTTATCATCATCGTTATTTTCAAGAAGGAAAGGAATTTGCCTTGGTTTTTGTTTTCCCCCTCTGTTGCCTCTCCCCTCACAGCAGCCTTTCTCCTCACCCAGCAGCCAGCTGATTTCCCTGTATTTTTTTAACATCATTGTGGTGTCTGCAGCTATCACTTGGATGATTTCTGCATGTTTGCAGGGACAGTGGCTCTTAGGTAAGAGGCTGTGAGGGCCGGTGTGGGAGCACAGGAGTTGTTATTCCATGCTACATCTGTTTCCTGGGCAAGCATTGCTGGAATAGTCTTATTTTTAATATTTAAATGTCCTTTTAAAACACTTACCATGTTGTTCACCTGTATAATTCATAATGCCTTAGTTTACTGAAAGTGAAAAAAGACTTAAAGTTTAGTTTTATGGTGATCCATTAAATGACAGTGAAGTTTTTGACAGAACCTGGATAATTCAGTTGTATTGAGGTCTTCATGACTCACCCAGTTTCTGAAGCAACTATGGCAGGTTTGTTTTTTGGTGCTTTGATGTTTGCATCTGAATCCAACATTTTCTTCAGTTGTCTTTGATTTTTTTTAAAGGCAGCTACAAACTCTACCATAAGGAAACTGAAAGAAAGCTCTGCTGTTGAGAAGAGGTGTGGGTGTGGAAGAATGCAGAAACCTTTCAGAAACGTTTCACTTTTCATTTTCAAAGATAAATAGTGGTATATTTGTGGCATACTTCTTTTCTTTTTGTCCCCCACTGAAAGACTTTTGGCTGAATTGAAATCAGCATTGGGTTTGGGTCAATATAGAAGAAACAGCCTTGAAATGCATGTTGCATACGTGTATTTTGGGGTGATACCTAACATTTCAGTACCTGGAGAATTGCATGAAACAATGTGGAATTGCTTTACAGTGGAGAGTGACAGGTAGTGGTGCCCTCTGCATTCCAAAAACAGAGGAATTACTTTATGAATTTATGTCTAAGGTGAAAAGTAAGTTTTTTTTCCTGGAGTGTTCTTGGAACTTGTATTAGATGGAGCTTTTCCTGCTCTCAGCTGGCAGGGAGCACCCACGTTCAAGCACAGAGGATAGCAGTGGTGGGCCTGCTTGCTGTAGCAGGACAGAGTTGTGAGTTTTCTGTAGTTTCGGATTTATCTCATCCCTTTAATTCTCCAAAGGAATAACAGGGAATGAGAAAACATCATAACTTAATAGTTTTGCAACCTGTCCTGTTAAACAATGAACGGTATTTGTTTTCTCTGGTAGAACTTTACCAGGAAGGGCTGCAGAAAAGACTGTTTGGAGTTCTTGTTTTTTATTTCTGAAAAGGAGGATATGAAATAGTTCCTGCTCCTTTCCACTTCTCAGCTTCATGCAAACACAGTTTGGCACATCGTTAGCAGGAGACCAGCGATTTTTTTGGGAGTGTTTTGGTGCTGGAATGTGGACTAAACCTCACACTTTGGCTTGAAAGGAATCTCTGAAAGGCTCCTGGAGGACTCCATGTGCCTTGCTTGGGACAGTAGCAGGGCAAGCCCCTGTACCTCTGAAAAATACCAGACCTGTACTAACACATGTGCCTGTCTACACTGAGAAATGCCACGGGAGAAGAGGGCAAGCATTTAAAACTTTCCAAGAGAGAAGCTGAAATACTGACTGAAAGAAAATAATTTTAAAAAACATGAAAGGGGAATGCCCCAGTGGTGTCCTGCTGCTTCCTGTGCCCTGCTAATGAGTTTCATCTGCTGGAAATACGCTTAGGTCTCATCCTGACATGGTCTGAGTGTTGTATGATGGTGCATTGAGGTGCCAAATTAGGGATGGATCCTTTCTTACCCAGTAATTTGGAAACAACAGAAAAATAACAATCTTTAACTAAGTTTTGATTTTTAAAGTGAAAAAATTGAGTTAAGACTTTCAGTTTCTCTGTCCTGCAGCTTGGTTATCATCACCCTGAGCTGCAGGAAGAGCTGTAGCTGTGATTTAGGAAAGCTATTTTTTCCAAGTTATTCTTCAAGCTTTAACTCTTTTCTTGTTAAAGGATATACAGCTTGCTTGGTGAGATGTTGTGGTGTGTTAACCTTGGTCTGCAGCCAATGCCCACCCAGCTTTTCTCTCACTCCCTCATCAACACAGTGGAGGCAGAAAATGAGGTGAAAAAGCTTGTGGGTTGAGATAAAGCAATTACTGTCAGGGATAAAATAGACTTGACCTGGGAAAATTAATTTTTATTGCCAATTAAAATAGATTTTGATGTTTAAAACAAAGCCAAAAATCAAAACACCATCTTCCCCCTATCCCACCCTCATTTTTTCCCCTGGGCTCTCTGGGAGTATATCTGATCCTCACTATGTTCTGCTGGGAGACCATTCACCCTCACCATGAGCTAGAGTAAACCATTAATCATGTTTGAGCACTGAGATTCTCTTTGCAGAAATGTTGGCTGCCGTTGGGTGAATGGTTTCCTCTGTGCCTGGGTCCTCTCTGCAGTTGGGGATCAGTCACAGGTTTTTGTGGTGTCCCACTGGGCAGCAGGGTTCAGCCCAGGGAGAAGCGTGTCTGTGTGACTAAAACATGGTGGTGTTCTTCTGTCCTGCAGGCACTGTCTGTAAAATGTGATTTTTGGGGGAATTAACCTTCCCATAGCCTATGCCAAGTGCTTTAGTTTGTGACAGAGAGTGCTGGACGTATAGGCCCTTTATGAGAAATACTGGGCAGTGTTTTTAGGGCTTACCAGCAAAGGAAAACTGTGGGTTTTGTTTTTGTCCTGTCCAGCGTGCAGGGCTGAGAGCAGTTAATTACAATGGGCCTTTCAGGCTCTGCATGAGATGCACACTTTGTTTCCTGCTGCCTATGGCTCGTTGTAATGCAGGTCCTTCTGCCTGAAGTCAGTGCAGCTGCTGGCTGAGGGACAGGAGCTTCGGCTGAAGGGATGCCTTGTCTAGGGGTGCTTGTTTGTGAAGGGCAGTGATGGCTGTTTGGGTGATCCCAGTGGTCTCATCCAAGGTTCTCAGTGCATGGAATACCCACTGTGTATGGAACACATCAGCTGTGTTTCTGCAGGAATGTTTTCTCCAGCTTTGGCCCAAAGAGGGGTGCTTTGACCCCAAGTTTGTGTTTTTGATATCAAAGTGTGATACGAAAACCACGTGGCTGCTTGAGCCCTCGGGTCACAGTGCTGTGATGTTAGTCTAGGTTGGGTTCTGGTTTTTGTTGGTTGTCTTTCTATAATCTGTGATATTTAATACTATTAAAGAACTGTAACTCAAGGGAGCTGCTTAGGGTTACTGAAGAGCTTTCCCACAGTCTTTGGGATTCAAACCTATGAGTTTCAGAGAGCTTGAGAGCGAAGGCTGAAACTATTCAAATATTCCATGGAGCTAGATAAACTGTTCACTTCCATGAGTTAATTTGCTTAATTGAAACTGCTTCTGCATTGACAAATCATTGTGTGAATGAATGGATTCCAAAATCAGCTTGGGAGTTATTTGATGGCTATTGAAATTAAGCCACACTAGCAAGCCATGTGCTAGAGGCACAGTTTTGTGGGTTTGCTGTGTCATTTGGCACAACTGCACAAGCTTTCTCAGATGCTGGCCCTGTACAGAAGTTCAGTGTTTTCCATAGATGAGGATGCATCAAGGCTCCTGTGTTGCACTTAATCTCAGTTCTTGCTCTTTCTTAGCAAGAAAGCAGAAGTTTCAAATTTCTTCTTGCTGTTTCTTGGAGAAGCATTTGGGACTTATGATGTAGCCTCCCATATTTAAAATGGCATTTATTGATTTGAATTATTCAGCGTAATTCAATGCTGGACAAGCTTTTTGCCAGAATTTTTATTTTGCCTTCTTATTAAAACAGATCCCTAATGAATTACTGTAGTTGTATATAATGACTCTTGGGAAATACTGGATGCAGCCTCCAGAATCAGTTCTGTGTGTTTTCAGATTGCAAACTTTTGAAGTCTATCCCTGAACAGTGCCCAGGGTCCCTTGTCATTATCTAAGTTTTCCAGATGCTCCCACATTAATAGACTTCATCTTTGGTATCTGTGGGCAGGTATCCAGTGAGCAGTTGGTTAGCAGGGTAACAACTTGGAGGTAAACCTGGATGTTTACCAGAGTTCTTGCTGGGATTTGGTATAAGGTTGTACAGTCTCATGCATGGAAGATTTTTCCCAGGCTCTCCTACAATGTTTCCAACCCAATACTTCTGTATCCCCATCTTCAAAATTACTTGCTCTGAGCTGGCATTACAGTTTGGGGGAGTGGTTAGCTGAAATGGACAAAAATGTTCTGCAAATGCCTTGTGGCAAAGTGTGGTCTTCTGGTTCAGGTAACCAGCCCTTTTGACATGAATGGAGTGTGTCTGGTTAACCAATACTTGTACTCAAGTTGGTGTTGAACTTGATCAAGTTTTCATGGATTTCTGTGAGGCATCGCACTGAGCCTTCAAGGGATGGGATTTTTAAGAGGTGCACAGAACTTTGCTACACTGGAAGTGCAAATGAAACTAAAATGACCTTTGTTTTCTCCTTTATTTGCCGCCTGTAGTGCATAGTGCATGGATTGAGACACTTTCAGTTTGATTCTCAGCATCCTATTGTGCTCAGAACTCTTGGTATCCAGACAGTGTCACAAAATATTAGGTTTGTGGAGTGTTTCCAGGAGTCCTGTCGTTGTGTATTTTCCTGACCTCCTCCTCACCCCCACTATTCAAGCAAGTGAGAGATTGAATGATGGAGGAACAGCAGCTTGAATCCTCTGAACCAATACTGGCAAGGCAGATTCTGTTGATGGTGGCATCTTGGCAGGAACAGAAGAACATTCCTGTCACATGTGGTTGATGTTTTCAAACCAAGCTCTTACTTTGCAGCTGGCTGTCCATACCTGTCATGTCCAAACTGACTCCCTTCATCAGTCAAGACTAATATTTGTGCCCAGAGAAATCTGGATTTATTTACATTTGGACAATGTGACGTGGCAGACTTGGGAGAGGACAGCTTAGCCCATGGGGTAACTCTTGTTGGCTGAGGAACAACTACTAATTGTATTTCGTGGTGAAGGTGCAGACCAGGCATGCTTGGGCTCATGTCCTGGCTTTGTCATGGACATCTCCAGGCCTTCTTTGGGCTTTCTCCCTCAATCAGCAAACGTGCTAGCTGTGTTATTGTCAGGTTCCATGGTCAGTGTGTGGTGTAGGATGATGGGCACTGGGCTGCTCCAGTGATGGTAACTGGGATGGATGAGGGCCCTGATCCAGGTCTCTAGCAGTTATCATCATCAGCTGAACTAAATTAGTGAATGGAATGGTAATTTTGTGCTATCCTACCTGGGATTATCCTGTCTACGATGCAGCCTTGTTGCCAGCGGAATGCTATCCCTGTTTTCTTCACACCTGCCTGAAATGTCAGGGCTAAAGCTTTAGCTCTTTGCTCTTTGAGGCTTCACTGGAAAAGACTACTTGGGGCTGCTCTGCTCACTCTTTGGTAAGTGATGGATTTTAAAAGAGCCTGAGGGTGTTATTTTCAAGGATGTTTTCTGAGCCATACTGTCATTGACAGAAGTGACTTACTCTAAGTGTCTCTTTGAAAACGGGACTCTTGTTCCAAAGCCACTAAAGTGCTTTTGAAAAATCTCCTTCTCTGTTACTGACTGCAGTGGACTGCTTCAGTGGTGTCTAGCTTCCTTTAAAGCAGGGCAAAATTGGAGCCTAAATGTTGTGTGCCTGGTTAATAAACTGCATTGTAATTAGTACCTTGGGGAGGCAGGAACTAGGGAGAAGCTCAGCATAAAGAGAATTAGCTTCATGTAGAAGCTGTCTGCAAAGGGTCAGTGAAGAACTGGAGGGAGATGAAAACATGGGATTTGAAATGGCTGTGGAGGTTGAGAGAACCCAGTTTGGGAAAGTACAAGGAGTGAAGAGAGAGCACTCACATTGGCTGCAGTAACCATTAGTGAGTGTCTCTGGCTTTGTGTTGAATGCTGAGTGCAAAACCATTCCCACTCTCTAGGGCCTGAATGATGGATTCCTCCCAGAACTTGGTGTGTCCCTGCTGTAGGAGCAGCAGTCCTCCATGGGAACCTCTCTCCTATTGTGCTTTTGCTCACATCAGACTCTGATAGGTAAATAGAAGAGGTGGGGACTTCTGTTTTCCTTGCATGTGCTCATTAAAGATTTTCAGGGTCTGGTGATTCTACAGAAAATAGATTTAAGATCACCTTCAAGCCCTGACTTGTCTGTTTATACCATGGCCCTCCTTGCTCACCTCCCAGCCTGCCTCTCCCTTTAGTGGGAAGTTTGGCAGCAGCCAGCACATGGCTCCTGTTTGTACCCTTGGCACTGCACGGAGACAACGCGAAAGGAGAAATGAGTCGTTTGTGAGCAGCTTTGTAGGAGGGTGTTACTTAGCAAATAAGCAGGATGACACGGACAGGGCCTGTGTGGGCTGCAGGGTGCGAGGTGGGGAAAAGCAAGCAGCGCATGTGGCTCTGGGACAGGCTTGGGGTGTTGCTCGTTAGGTGCTAGAGAGACCCCAATTCCACCTGCAGAGGTTTACAGTAATTCAGTATTTCTGAGTTGTTACAAAGTGCTGGGGAATGGCACTACAATGTGGCCATTTTGTTGTTTCCCTTTTAAATGGCTTCCTGTGTCCCAAAGCTTACTAAATTAAAGCGTTTGATGTACTGGTTGATGAGAAAAGCCTCAAACTTCTCCCTAAGCCGAGTTCCCATTTGCTGCAGCCAGGCATCCTTCCTGCTGGATAGGGAGTAGAGCAGGAGAGATATCAGTAGAGCCAGAGCAGATGAGGAGAAAAGTAGTAGGACTTGTCAGAAAAGCTCCTCTCCCAGTATATAGCCTGTATATAATCACCGTTGTCCTCCAACCGTGAAAACTGAATTCCTCTTCCTTCAAAGCTTTTATTAATGCTGCCTCAGAGTGTCCTGCCTGTGTCACTTCTGCCCTGGTTCATGCCTGGCAGCTGGGAATGCTGCAACCAGCTCCACAGGCCTTGCTTCTTCATCTGCACTGTGGCATGGTTTGGGTGCAACCCCCGAGTTCAGCTCTTGATCATAAATTAGGATAACATGAAGCCCTTCGCACGACGGGTTTCCTCGTCAGGCTTGCGTTCTGGTTTCTGCGTGGTGAGTGCCCTGTTTATAGTAGAAAGCCTTCTCTGCAGGCATGAAGTGTTGTGTTAGGAAGTGTTTTATTAGATGAACAAGCAGACCTGCACTCAGTTGAGGAGGTGGAGGAGGGAGGGTGTTGCAGTGTGACAGCTTGGGATCGCGCCTCTCCAGTGGTAGTACATAGTCCATGTGATAGTATATAGGAACGGGTTTTTTCCTCTTAAGGAGTCTTCCAGCAACGTGAATTTCATCTCCTCCTCTCAGCTGGAACCCAGCATGATGGTGCCTGGTTTGCAGAGTTCCAGACCCATGTATGAATCTTGCTGCCAGTTCTGTATGTGGCCAGGAGTGCTGTAGGAGCCTACATTTAAATTATACACCCTGAATTCCTCTTCATCTGGCTTTGCACACCTACTTGCTGGCCACGGGGGAAAAAAAAAAAAGAGATCCATCTCTGAATGTGTCAAAGATGTTCCAGCAGCTTTCCCTTGGCTGTTTACTTTGACAGAGGGATTGGCTGCCCCTTTCCACCAGCCCCTGCTGCTGCGCACTTATTCCACATGGAATTCTTCATCCTCCAGGTCTGAAAAGTGCCGGCAGCACCGTTCTGTGCTACAGTTTTTAAAGCATGCAGAAATACAGCTAGAGGTTGAGGTTTGTGCTTCTTTGCATGTTTATGATGTGTTATTTGGCTGCCAGTGAAAATGACATAACATTTAAAAATAAGTAAGGATTCAAATATCCGCTGGCTTCATTGTAAGTGTGCTACTCAAGGAAGGTTTGTGCTAAAAATGGATTCTGGCACTGGGTGTTTTGATGTAGATTCCTTGTCAGGGACTAAAATACCACCTGCCTTCACACAGTGAGGTCAGTATTGAACAGCAGACTTGGAGGCAGAAAGCTTGTGTGGACACCGAGTGTGTGGTTGTGATTATATTATCACTGTAGGTTGGGACGCTAAAAGGTTAAAAAACTAGATTTTGGCAGTGGTGTGCATCTGTTTCAGGGCAACAGAAAAAGCCTTTCAAGTTTCTCTAGGCAGTTCCGTGTGGCCTGGCTCTGTACCTGGGTCTGCTTTGAGCTTTTGGTGACTCAGGCTGACTTTCCATGGTGAACCTGAGGGGGTAGCTGCAGATAACACCCCAGTGATCTTTTTGTTCACACCGCTCTAAATGGGGCACTGCGCCTTCCCTTCCTCGGGGGAGCTGGGAAAGGGGGTCAGCCCATGGGAAAGGGGGTCAGCCCATGGGAAAGGGGGTCAGCCCGTTGTGTCCCCTGCAGGATCCGTAGGAAGCAAACGAGGAAGGTATTGACAGCCTTGCCTGCATTGCTGTTTGCTGCAATGAGTGCCTGGGTTAGAGGTTAGGTTTTTATGCAGCATATTTGGTCAGTGTGGATCCCACTTTCACCAGAGTAGTGGAAAATGCATGTTTTACCTTTCAGAGGCATGTGGCTTTTTTCTGGTTTAAGCTGTTTTGAAACCAACCGTGGCTTTCGCTGGTGTGTCAGCTTCTGACCAAACAGGATATCTTCCACGGGTGCTGAGTACTCCTTGCTCTGTTTGCAGTGTGCAGCAGCCTGGAGCATCGCTGTGTTTGTGGCACAGCTGTGAAACCCTGCAAAAGGTGCACAGCTACACTTGTTTTGTGCCTTGTGTTGGCCAAGGGCCAGTGGCACTGGCCACTGCTGTGGCTGCTGAAACGTGGGGAGGAGATGCACAGTGGGCTACAAGAAATGGCAGGAAACTTTTCTGCTTGATGCCAGAGAGAAGAGGTTGCCAAAAATATGTGCCTTGCCTTGATTAGGAGCATGATGTGCTGTTTCTCTTGCTGCATGGTGCAATACCTTTTCTTCTCAGGCCCTGAAAATCCTGACCTTGAATGTGTGCTTAATTTGGACTGTGTCAGTAACCTCAGAGCTGGTCATTAGAATATAAAATGAATTTTTCACACCAGCGAGGCACAGATCCAAGCTGCAAACTCCTCATGGCACCAGTACAGTAACTTGCAGATTTTCGAGTGCTGGCCTAGAAACAGCACAGGCACATGCAGCAAGAGCCAAGCTAATAACACCCTACTTTCAGCAGGGGTTCAGCTGTGGCGTCTATTATCCCTGTCATGTGAATGCAAATTTCTGTGCAGAGATGATTTCCAGCCCTTGAGCAGAGCCAGCTTGGGTGTGTTCATATCGCCACCCTTTTTTTGCTTTCCCTTATGTTCGTGTACCCAAAGGCAGCACAGGTGTTGGCATCTGCAGTGAAAATGTATTTTAAGTTTTGACTGACTTCATTGGAGCAGGAAAGGTGTTCAAACAAGTGACCAGCTGCCTGAGACAGGGCATCCTGATGCCCTCACTGCTTCAGAGGGGTGAGGAGCAGCAAGAAGTGCTGTTGCTTGGGGCTGGGGAAAAGGTGTTAAGGTGTTGCTCTCTTCCCAGCCATCCGATGGGGAAGGAGTGGGCAAAATGCCAAGGAAGTGGCTGCCTTTTTAAAAGTTTGGCTCAACCACGAGTGATCCACCTCAACGCTGGAATTGTGGAGCAGGAAAACGTGTGAGCACAGGATCAGCATCGTTCCCTTGGGCTTGAAGCCTGAGCCTGGTGGCTGTGGGAGGGAGGGGGACAGCCCCTGGGGACCAGCTCGACAGGAGGACAGCTTGTCCCCAGCCATGGCATCCCATTTGCCCCATCCTGCTCAGCTGCTGGAAAAAGGACAAGGTGATCCCTGAAGAAGTGGGTGGAGGCACCTGGAAGCAGTGGTGTTTCTGGCAGGGTCCCTTTGGCTCTTCAAGGAACCTTGTGTTTCCCAGCTCTGTATTGGAGACTGTGGGAGACGGTTTGCGTTTGTTTTCCTTTGGGAACGTAGTTGCCAGGCAATTATTTTACACCCTGTAGCACTGCAGACATGTCTCTTCAAGTCCAATCTCTTACCACATAACTGAGAAAATGTATTTTACATTAAAAAGAAGCCTTTTGAAAAGGCCCTTCAGGCATAAAGTCAATGTGTTTTCTATATATAACCCAGTATTATTAATACAATGAACTTAACTGTAGACTCTGTGGGTGAGTATGACTTGATCATTGGAGATACGAACAATATGATATTCATTTTCAATGTACTGTGTCTCTGACTCCATAATGGTGTTCCCAGCCTTCAGTTCATTTCTTAGTGATAAAGTGGGGCAACAGTGTGAAGCAGGATTGTATTTCTGCTGAGCACTAATATAAAATAAACAGCCTATAGAGAAAACAAATTTACCTTGGTTCAGAAAGGCCAAGGTCTGTAGATTTGGGACAGACAGGAATGATGAATGTGAGCATGTATTATTGAAATAAGTCCAGAATGGCATGGCATAAGCTTCCATGGATTTAGTTACAGAAGTTGCAATAGAAATTGCTTTGGCTGGAAAATTTTAAGGTGGTGATTGATTTCTTTTTTTTTTTTTTGATGTGGGTCATTTATCACTGCATGCGTTCCGTGAGATATTTTCCTTTTTCAATCATTGAAGAGTGTTTAGGGTGGTGTTAGGAGGCCCCTTTAGCCCAGGCCTGTTTGATGTCAGTCATCTGGTACAAATGCATGTGTGTGGCCTGCTGTGGCTTGATGAGGGGAGGAGATGGTGCCAGCAAGCATGGTACAAGTTTTAATCACTTCTTCTTGTTGTATGGCACAGTGTGCTCAGAGAGCCAGAAGGCTGGGTTACATGATCTCTTCTCGATGCCCAGCCTGCTTTCTGCGTGAGCAAGGTGTGCAGGTGCCCAAACTGGTGTGGTTTTCGGTGGTCCAGCTGACTGATCTGGCATAGACCTAGTCTGGAGGAGCATGAGCTTGTGGAGTAACAACACCCACACGGCTGATCTCTAATGCCAGAGCTACGTCTTAGTGGATCTGCTGTTAAAAACTGGGCGGGAGATGTCTGGAGCAGGTGAAATGGGAGTCATGGAAAAAGGCAGTGAGGCTGGCACCACAGAAGGCTGAGTACAGTGCTGCAGTTCAAGCACTTGCTGGGAGCCCCAGTGACCTGCTGAGGGACAGATGTGAGCACACAAGGGCAGCAGGCAGGCACATTCCCATAGGAAGCTGTAGCTTCAGTGCTGTTCCCATTTTCCTGGCATGTGCCACGATGGGAGAACGCTGGCCCTGCCTCTGTCCTTGTGCCTGCTCTGGGCTTGTCTGGTCCTGGGGTGGTTTCACACCAGTGGTTCTTGGGGTCAGACTGCATGATCTGCTCTGTCTTGTCTGCTTGAGTTTTGCTGGGCGCTGTCTTTGCTTCCTGGTAAGCATTTTGATCTTGGGTTAGAAGCTTTTTTTTACTAAATACCCTCTTAGTCGGTTCTTTCCATCCCTGACTAGACAGCTGTGTAAGTTGACAGGAGCCAGGAAGCAGCAGCCTCACAGCTGTGGGCTCCTGGTGTTTCCCTGCTGTGTTTTAGCAGGAGGTTGTCCATCTGAAGCTGCTGTGCTCTGCACCATCCCCTGGCCCACATCCCTGCTCTGAAACAGCATCCATGGGAGCTCTGCTCTCGAGTGCCCAACCTGGTCTCAGCACACAGGGACTTTTTATAATCCTTACAGCCTTTTCTCATGACATCAGTATTTTACAGGGACCTGTCCTGTCTTTTGCAACGTTTTATGTAACTGGGTAAACAGAGTTAGTGTCTGGGAGTGGTGATGGCTGATCTGCTGGGAAACAGGATTGTGAAAGGAAATAGAGGCTGTACAGAGTTTTTATCCCACAGTTACAAGGGCACCGTAAGCATCCCACATGGAAACTGCAAGTTTTTTGTCAGGTTATACCCTATATGCAGGAAGTCCCATAAAAGTGGAGCATGGACAGTGGGAGAATGATTTTTAGCTGTGGGCAGGGGTTTCTTTTGCATAAATGCAGGTAACATCTCTCCTATGCTAATGCTGATTTTGTAGTTGGTCTTTGTAAGGTCACAGCCAATGTCACAGTAAGAATTTGGGCTGTGCTGTCTGGGCTGCAGCCACCCTGGATAAAATGCATTTTTGTTCCTGTTGTTCTCTGGCTAAAAATCTGCATGTTGACAGTTTACTTCCCAGCCCTATTTTTATTTTGGGATTTTTTTTTTTTCCCCTGACTGTGACTGTCAGTTTTGGAGGCTGCTCTGCTGATGCTGGTCTCAGCATTTTGTACTTGGATGCTATTTCCTTCTGGATGCTCAAGGCTGGTGTGATGGATTTGTTCTTTCACCATACCCCCTGTTCCCCATAACCCACTTAGCAAAGGCAGAGCTGGTGGCACTGGGCAGCAGTGCTACAGCCAGAAGGAGCAAACTGGGGAAATGCAGTGTGGTCTGGCCAGAGGAATAAGGAGAACTAACAGAATTTATCAGGAGGGCTGGACTTTGCCCTGTGTTGTTGTCCTCCTCCTGCTTTTGTTTCAGTCTTTTCCCCAAAGTAAAGCAAGAAAGTATTAGGGGATGGTGAGACTCTTTTTCTCTACTGTGAGTGGCCTAGCTTTTGTAAAAAGGAAAAGAATGGCTGAAGTCCCACTGAAATAGGAGTGGAATGAGAATTGGGACTCTGGTTTTAGTTCTCTGGTTTGTCACCGATTTACTGTCTATGTCACTGTGAATTGCACTTGGAAATGGTGTGGGGTTTTTGTATCTGAAATCCAGCTGTCCAAAATCTGACCCTTTTGAGATGTGGCATGCAGATGTTTCTAAAACACCATCCTGCTTTCTAGCCACTTGTATATATGTATGGTAAAAGCCTAAAATTTGGCAGCCAGGTCGAAATGTGGGAGACTTCCAAAGCTAGTTAATACCAGTTGGCCTTGGGAAATCACTTCTGTTGGCTTTCAATCTTCCAGCCTAAATTATTCCATCAGAAATTAATTTTGTTGACTGTACTTGTCTCATTAATAGTTGGCTCTCTACCTCAGTTTACACAGCTGTAATGAGTAATCATGAGTTTCCCATCTAGGTACAGCTCAGAAATGAGCACCATGGACATAATTTTGCATGCTCAGAGCTGTATATTGATCTTGGAGAGATTCAGTCTGTCAGAATTGGTGTTCATGGGACCCCAGCACCAGCCCCATTAGACCACACCTTGCAATAAAACCAGTGTTGGGGATGATAAATCCTTATCCATGGTGGAAGGTTTGGAACTATAGATGATCTTTAAGGTCCTTTCCAATCCAAGCCATTCTGTGGTTGTCTGTCACTGAGGTGCCTGGTGGCTCTGCCCATGGCAATGGGGTGTTGTCTCTATCCTCCTCCCTGGCGTGCCTTGCTCTGAAAACACCAGCAGAATGTTTTCTAGCAGTGCCTGTGCTCACCTGCTCGGCTGTCACAGCTCCCACAGAGGGCTGGGAGCAGCAGTGTCCCCGCTGGATGTGAGCTCGGGGACGGGGACAGGCTGTGCTGTGCCCTCACACAGAGGACACTGCTGTCCCTCCTGAGTCACAGAGCTGCTTCATCCCAACAGGGACCTGCACCTGGTGTTGCAGGCAGAGTGGTGATCTCCTCTCCCTCTGGCACGCACGCCTGGCTTTGGCATGGGAAGAATTACTGCTCTTGCTCTGCCTTTATTCGTAGGATTGGATTTTTAGGTTTCTTTCTCCCTGTCTTCCTCAGCTCTTGGCTCTTTAGTGGGGGAGCATTATGTTGGTAGTATAAAGTGATACCTGCTTGTATGAGAAGAAGGATGGAGTTTCAGAAAACATTAAAACAGTCCAGTTTTGGAGATCTGACTTGGACACTTATCAGAGTCAGGTTTGGGAGCTTTTGCTTATGGAAAAAGTGGGTTGTTTCCATTTTGTTGCCAGTGGGGCTGTCTTTGTCCAACTGTGCCCTGGTGTACCCTGGCAGAGGCAAACTGCCCCCAGAGAAGAACTGCTGTCAGAATACTTTAAAGTCGGTCAGGCTGGCTCCTGCTTCGTGAGGTTTATCAGCAAAGATTTTCAGTGCCTCCAGTGGGAGGCTATTTTTATTCTATCCAGGGGCTACCTTCTGCTCTGAGGTCTTTATCACATTTTTTTTTGGAATAGAGAAACCTGCCTCTTTTAGGACAACCTTAAATACCTTCATCTTTTGCAGTCTGAAAAACTAGATAGTTTTTTATTCAAGGTAAAAGTTTCTGGCATTTCTGTGACACGTTCAAGATTTCTTTTGTTGTTTTTTTACTGTATAAGAGGGACACTGCCATAGACATGAGGATACCCATTTTCTCCCTTGAGCAGGGCTGACAGCAAGTGAGGTACTTAATGGTTCATCCTTCATGCTCTGATCAGTGCTGTGACTGGTGCAGAAAATCCACATTGTGTTTCACTGCACCACATAATCAAGATTGGAAGAGCTCTCAAGAGATGATCTTGTTCATTTTCCTGCCCCATGGCAAGATCAGTCATACCTGTGTCTTTCCTGACGGATGCTGTTAGAGGTTTCTTTTAAAGACCTCTGCAGCCTTTCCAGTCAGCATATTTCAGTGCCTTACCATCCTTACCAGTAAAATCTGGTTTCTCCCCACCTCGTATCTAACCTGAATCATCTCTGCTGCAGTTTAAACTTGTCACTTTTTGTCCTGTCCATTTTCAATATAAAGAACAGGTCATTTATTTTTGCAGCAATGTTAAATATTTGAAGACTATTCATGTGCTTCTCTTTTCTTAGTGTTAAACACCCACAATTTGTTAAGTCATCCCTTCTTCATGGTGGATTTAAATCTTATATGTAAACCTTAATTGGCCTGTCTTCTCAAAAATACTCTGTGACGATCCCAGTCATTAACTAATCCACAAACAGTTTAAACCCTTTGATCAGCATTTTATTTATATACTTTAGTAAAAGCACTTGATGCCAGCCAAACTGCCTATTTGTACATCACTGTCTCTGACTGGCTCGATGGCCTCGTGCTGGTGTGCGAGCAAAGTATCTGCAGGGTTTTCTGCTGCTGGTGTTTAAGCAAAGTATCTGCAGGGTTTTCTGCTGCTCCCTACCTGCACTTCATTCCGAGGGAAAGGCTGGATGTGAAGCTCAGTGTGGTTTGTGCCATGGTTCTGTGGGACAGTGCACTGTGAGGGTTGTGCCTTCAAACAGAAATGGAGCCCAAAGACAGACTAACAAATCATGGAATCATGGGTGTCTGCAGGCTTCCAAAATACACACTGATGGGCCCAGGAATTCGGAAGTGGACATGTGCTCGGACAGGTGGCAGGCTGTGAAATGTCACTTGGTATTAGGACCTTCTGATGTGGCTGTATTTGAACAGTCAGGTCGTGCTTGGAGGTCAGCTGCTGTACTGTGGTGTGGATGTCCTTGACGGGTATGTTTTCAGCTCCGAGGAAAAGCCAAGGAAATTTACGCTTTAGCAGTAGATATGGGGAGAATGGAAGGCATGGAATTTAATTTTCTCTGGGTTTCTGTTGTAGGTGAGTGTTTTAACCACCTTGGAGCGGCGATTCAACCTGCAGAGTGCCGACGTGGGCGTCATTGCCAGCAGCTTTGAGATTGGCAACCTGGCCCTCATCCTCTTCGTCAGCTACTTCGGAGCCCGAGGACACCGGCCACGCTTGATAGGATGTGGAGGGATAGTCATGGCCTTGGGTGCCCTCCTGTCTGCATTGCCTGAATTTCTGACCCACCAGTACGAGTATGAGTCGGGAGAAATACGCTGGGGTGCTGAAGGGAGGGATGTGTGTGCTGTCAACGGGTCCAGCAGCGATGAGGGACCAGACCCGGACCTTATCTGCAGGAATAGGACTGCCACCAACATGATGTACTTGCTGCTCATCGGGGCACAGGTCCTCCTGGGCATTGGTGCTACCCCTGTCCAGCCCCTGGGAGTTTCCTACATCGACGACCACGTCAGGCGGAAAGATTCCTCCCTCTACATAGGTAAGGCTGTCTGAACTTCTCCTTCCTTGTGGGCTGGCATCTGGCTCTTGCTCCCTCTTTGGTGCCAGGGGAAGGGATGCCTCAAGGCCTCTTCTCCCGGTGCTTGTGGAGGTAACGTGGCATGGGTCTCTACATCAAGCAGCAGGGAAACACAGTGGTGTTTGCTCATGTTGTAGCAGTGGTAAAGGTGGACAGCCGTGGTCATTACTACTGGATGATTGGGCAGATGCTCATTCCTTCTTTTGTGTTTGCCCAGATTGCTTTAAATTCCTGTATTGGTGGCTTATGGCTGGGTTTTAGCTGAAGAATTTTCGAGTGGTATGTGTGATGATGATGGTGGATATTTTTAATTTTGTTTCTGTTTTCTCACAAGATACCCTAGTTCTCTTTCTGTTCCAAAGCATGTCTTGAGTGATCACTGTAGGAGACTGAGAGGACACACGTCTTGTCACTACCACTGTCACATTTTAGCAAGGAAGTGCCAGTTACAGAGTAGGTGCTGTGACCCAGGATGCAGTGGCAGGACCCTTGATAATGTGATCCCTGTAACGGAATGGGATGTGGAAGCTGGTGAAATCTATTTTGAGATACAGGGAGCCTGAAGTAGAACTCATGGTGATCATGTTGCAAAATTCTTTCAGATGGTTAAGCTGTGAAATTTGCCTTTGATTACCCAATGAAGCATCTCAGTTATTGGGGTAAAGTGCTTATGGGATTCAGCAGTAGTTCCTCCTCCCAAAAGGTTTAAAGGGGATGTTGTTGGTGAACTTTTCTTTGAAAAAATGTTACCAGCTTGGCACATGCCTTTTTCTGCAGGATTTGCCACTAGATAAGCTGCTCCAATGCAATAAACCAGTGGAGTGCACGCAGCCATTAACGAGATCCTTCTGCACTCGTTAGTATAATCCTGGTAACCAAAAGTGTGCTCTTGTCCCATCATCCCCATCTTGACGTGACTTTGAACTGAATGAGTGCTCCTATTCCTGTTTGGTTTTTTTTTCCCAAAGACATTTTTATCACGTTTCCAAGCTGGGTGTGGCCATTGACAGCAAAGCTGAGTGGTCCTGCTGACTTTCCAAGTGCTGTTTACTGTCTTGGGATAGTGCAGAAGGCTGGTGGAAAGTCACTGCACAGCGTGGCATTCCTGGATGGATTGCTGCTTCACTCAGAGCTTCGTCTGTGTATTCAAAACATGTCCCAGGTTTTCTGTAGCTGCCCATAAAATCGTAGTATTTCAGCATTTAGCTTTGTCCTTGGGTCATTACTCATCTTCACTTGGTTCTGTAAGTGTTTGTGAGGGATCCACTGGACAAAGAGGGATGATGTATAAAATACAAGATACTGTACAACCCAAAGGTGAATAATGAGACTGAATTCACTGGAGCAACTGTGCCAACACCATAAATGATGAGCTGGAATTAAGAGTGATTCTAAGATTATCTATTATAAATAACTATACAGAGGAGCAGCAACTCCTTTCAGTCTGTTCCATGGGCATTTTTAAAGCAATGCTTCATGTCATGAGAACAGGCTGGAGGAGGTGCATGAGAAGAGGATTAGGAAGAGTGATTCTTCTTTTTCCTGAGTACATTCATCTTGTATGCTAAAAAAACATCCTTAAAGTTGGCAGTTCAACTGTAGCTGGGAAAATACTTCCAGAAAATTATTTCTGCTTACTATATGCTGCTTTTTTATTTTTCCTGCAGCGATAAGGATGTTATCGAACCATGTTTGTTACTACATGTGGAGTTTAAAAACAAACAAACAAACAAACAAACAAAACCACACCAAAAAAACCACACCACAAAACCCCAAGCATTTTGGGGTTGTTTGCTTTCTGGCTCTAGCTATGGAAATCATAACCTGAATTTCTACTTCTGAATTATGGATTGCAGAAGAGTGCCTGTGTATGCACACTCAACCAGCAATGAAGTTTAATTTGTGCCCTGTCCTAGCCTATCCATCACAAGTAGGATTTCAGATATTGGATGATTAATTCATCTATGAACTTGCAATCAATTTGGCTAGTGAAAATAAAAGCTAACAGGAAAAAATCTATTCCATGAATGAATATAAATGGAGAAGAAACTAGTGGAAGTGTCATCTTATGTTGGTGGATACTTGAGAGGAGGTCAGATTGCTCGGTTTAAATGTTGTTTGAGAATTATTTGCTCAGATTTGTCTTTAACTGATTATTTTTGTTGATGTCATCAATGCAGTTTGCAGTGGCCTTAGAAGAAAGCTGGCTGAGCAGCTTACCCACTTCATTCTGCTCTGTTTCGCAGAGGAAATAACTGCAGAGTGGATACTGTCACTGTGCTATATTTATATCGTTTGCTTTCTCATAATAGCACACTCACTCAGTGGGGGCTGTGTGTGACCAGATGAAATGTTTTTGGGTAAGTTCCCTCAGTTGAAATCAGGGGCAAATCTGGCATAGATCGTTCTCTCAGGATAGGAGCTAATTAATAACAGTGATAATAGTCTGGCTGAACTTTCTAGAATGACTGGCTGCTGCTGAGAAATGATCAGGTTGACCAGTTTGTGCTGCCTTCAGTGTATTGCTTACCCTGAGTCCCTGTGTGCTGCACTGGGTTGTAGCTGAGGGTTAGCAGCAGTCTCTGAACCTGACAGCTAAGGACTAGTCATTGTTCACCTCTGCAGGAAAAACCCTCTTGTGTCCCAAGGCAGTGAATTAGATCGAAATAACTCTGTGCACTGAGAGCGTTTCTTTTATCGTTCTGAGTTGTATGAGAGTTAAGTGGAGTAATCATATAATATCTATTACAGTCACTTTGCAGTGAAATGACAATACAGGAAGGCTCCTCTGGTTATTAAAAAAATTCCAAACCCCAAGAACACCCCCCCAGCCTTCTTTTTTTTTTGTGTTAATACTCGTGTGTGTGCAGAAGAATGCAGATGTGGTACCATATGGAGTTTAAAGTGGTGCTTTGGCTTTAATCATTAGTGGAACTAATAGCATCTGTGGAGTGTAATATTCTTCTGGCTATGAAGCCCATCAGATTTCTCCTGCAGTTTCTCTGCAGTGACAGGCACACAGGAGGTTGTGGGCAGTGCACCTCTGTTGTGCATCCTTTGAAGTCAGAGGTTGCTCAGGCTTGTGCTCTGCCAAGGAGGTGGGGATTTGTAGAGTTTCTTAATTAGAGAGGCAGGGGTGAGATACTACAGGAATATTCCTCTGCATGGGCTGCTGACTTGCCAGCTTCATGTTTCTTGAACTAATGGCAGATTTTTTTTTGGTGCCTGCAATGTGTTGCTACCAAACTCAAAAAGATTCTGTTGCTGTAGTAACCAGGCCTAGGAAAAAGGGCTGTATTTTAGTAACCCAGGGCAAAATGAATCAAGGAATGAGTATGTGAAAGTACACACCAAAGTATGTTCAAAAGGGAACACGTTTGTGCTGTAGCAGGGTTAGAAAGATCATGGCACCATCCCTGCTCTGGTTAATCACAATCATGGAACAGTTTGGGTTGGAAGGGACCTCAAAGATCACCCAGCTCCTACCCCCAGGTGTGGGCAGGGACACCTTTCACTTGAGCAGGTTGCTGGTCAAGTAAAACCTAATGATGGGGAATAAACTCTCCTCCCATTTCAGCATCTGAGCACCTGCTTAACACAAAGGTTGTGATGCTGGCAGTAGCAGCCAAAAGATGGAAAAAATAAAGGAATTTTCTTAGCTGTTTGAAGTTGGGGGAAATGTTCTGGTTTGGTGCTGGTTTGCTTGCTTCTCTCTGAGTCTGATCTTGTATTTAATATCCGAGCTCCCATCTAGAGGTTTCCAACCAAGCAAATTAATTTTACCTGTTTGCATATTGGCATCTGGCATAAGTAACCCCTTTGAGTGGAGGAATTCATCATTTCTACAGACTGTGCAGGGCTTGTTACTGCTCCATCTTCACTAGTGTCAAAGGATTCCTTCAATTTGTGGCACTGTTTATTTTAAAGGAGTAAAAGTTGAAGACTACTGACTATACGGTTCTTTTCTCCACCCACTAATGACTCACTTGGCATTTCCTTTTTTAGTTCTTTTTCTGCTCAGTCTTGCTGAGTTCTCTTGAAATCAATGAGGACTTTGTCATTAGAAGGGGGATCAGAGGCATCGTGGAGCTGATAAAAAGAGGGGGAAAAACCCCTGATCTGACAGTGGTTGTGTGGATTTGCTGCTTCTCAGATACACAAGAGCTTGCAGTGTTTTCTGGTCACTGGAGTGCCCGTGCTGCTCCCAGCAGTGCTTTGTGAGTTCCATTAGAGCCAGTGCAGTGATGGGGTTGGTTAATGGTTTTAGCAGTCCTGAGACACACCTTCTGGCCTTCCTGCTGCATTTTACATTTGCTGATAAAAGTTGTTGCATCTTGTCTAGGACACAGTTACCTACAGAGCAGAATGAATAGCCTCTGGGAGCCAGTATTTGATCTGGGACAATTAAGGGCTGTATTAAACAGAGGAAGTTGCTATTATTCTGTCTCCTGTTGGTGGAGGAAATTGATATTGATGTTGGAAGGAGCCCTGCCAGATTGTGAGGCTCGTTCAGAAGAATGCTGTGCTGATCTTTAATGCATTTCTTTATGTTTGTTGAAGCTGTCTGTGTTTGGCATCATGGGCCCATACCCCACACGTTCAGGACTTGGGGCTCCTCGCTGAGTTGCAGTAATGTGAAGAATGGCTTAAAGGAAATCCCAGAAGGGACAAGTCTTGAGTGAAGGAGTGTGTGCTGAGGAGTGATGAGTGCTCCTGAATTCCTGATGTGCAAGGGTGTGTCTGAGCACAGCATCCTCTGGGGCATAGAGCTGTCCTTGGCCTGTTTCATGGCAGGGCAGAAGAATGGAAAATTTGATAACTCAGCTCTGCTGGATGTGTCTGTTTAGCTGCTTTCTTCTGTCTTATCTCCTGGGCTTCTGTTTGGCTTTTTCTGTGTGTATTTTGGTTTTATCATATGGTTGTTCC
This sequence comes from Daphoenositta chrysoptera, assembly GCA_013397915.1. Classification (NCBI taxonomy): domain Eukaryota; kingdom Metazoa; phylum Chordata; class Aves; order Passeriformes; genus Daphoenositta; species Daphoenositta chrysoptera. Next base: position 1,571,022 of record VZRO01007925.1, read on the forward strand.
AGCTCTTAACCTTGGTGTGAGAGGAGGACTCAACAGAATGGTGTGTTCTTTCCACATCTGCCCAGATGGGACTAATCCTGTAAGAGAGTCGGGACCCTGCAGCTGCTGGCTTTGACCTTTGTATTAGTGTGGGGTTATTTTGCATCAAAAGTGTAGAAGCACTTTTTGTTTTGTGATGACAGAGAGAAAACTCACTCTCGCTTCGGGTGCCTTCTCTCTTGCTTTAAGCACCAACTCAAGATTTGCTGCAGAGGAAGACAAACATGCCCTAGTTGGAATCTTGCTGTCTCCAGGGATAAATTTGTCCATTTGAAAAATCACTTATGGTAGCTTACGTCAGTCAAAATGATAGCAGCCATTGTGCTTTGGAGAAGCAGAAACACTTTCCCAACTGACAAGAATTAAATCTGAGCGTTAGTATCTATGGTGGTGAGTTAATGGCAAGCTATAAGCTGCTGAAATCAGTTTGAGTCAACATTTTGTATGTTCAAGGTTTGTTAGTTTTGTCTCTACCTGATGAAAAGTCTCTTACGTGGAGGATGGATGTATTTTGCTTAGTCTTACCCATTCCATATCTCTCAAATTTCTTGACATGTATGTCTCAACCTACATTTCTAAACCACAGCAAGTGGAATAATTGTGTGTTCATAGCATACAGGTCATATCATCAGCCTCTTGAGGCTGTCTCTTGATGTGTATTGATTGGAAAGCCTTTAGGACCCACCTGAGAGGCCTGTACAGCTTTGCCCATCCTGGCTGCTTATCCTTTCACTCCTCACAGCATTTCCCACATGGCCACACTCCTTCCTTTTGTGCTCATTTGTGGTCTGCAAGCAACATGGGTACTTTATTCACATTAGCCCTTCTTGCTGGAACATGCTTCTCTGAGCTCACCACCTAAGGCTCTGCCAGCCTTCTGCATTCCTTACTCCTTTTCCTTTTAAAGCCTGTTTCTATGAGGTCTTTTATAGTGGATTGTAGCTGACTCCTATCTGTTGTATTTACTCTGTGCCCACTCCATACCCATCAGCTGCCTGGTGAGTTTGTCCACCCCCACGTGGGCACAGAAGTGAGAATTGCTTTTCTCCGTGCTGGTATAGGCAGTTTTATAGGTGTGTAATATTTTTAGCCTGAAGACTTGACGGAATTCTGTAATGCTTTTGTTCAGTAAATGCATCCTCCTACGGGTGGTTTGGAGAGCCTTTCCTCTCTGTCACAGTCTCCCATGGGCTGAGAAAGGCACAGTATTAGCACTGAGCTCCGAGGAGTGCTGCTGCCAGGGCGAGGGCTGTGGATGCCTGCTCATTACTGAAAGGTGTCTTTGCATCAGATTCACTGCGTTGTCTTCCCCGTGGACTGGCTGTGATCAGATTAAATTACACGGCTTCGTGCGGATATCCCGGCATTAACCCACTGATCCATCGATAACCTGCAGCCTTTGATAATTATGCCCCTTTGGGGAGAGATGGGTGTTCTCATTTGCTGCGTGTCAGCGGGGCTGCCTCGGTTACACGTGTCCCCTTTTACAGTGCTAGTGGTAATACCCTGGAAAATTAAATGGAAACACAAGTGTGTAGGGTGTATTAGAGCAATAACAATAATCAATTAACGGGGATAACCTTTCCCACTGCAGGCAGGAAGGCTGTTGTGAAAAGCAGTAGCTGAATGGATGTATTTATTCAATTAAATAAATATACGCACGAAGCCGTAACTGCTGTGGGCTCCATTATTTTACAGCAATTGTTTCAGTTACCTTAACCTTCTGCTAACAGCTTTTTTTTTTGTTTATGAGCAGAATGAATAAAGCTTGGGTCCAACACAAATGACTTTGTGTGAAAGCATATTGAGGGTGGGAGCTGTTTCCATGTTACCAAGTGCTCTCTGTGCACTCTGCAGCTGAGTTTTGGCTTAATTGGGATTTGCTGACTCTGATGTCTTGTAAAAATCGGTCCATTTGTTGAGCATGTTGGGTTTTTTCTGTAGTGTACTTTAAATAGCCGTCAGCTGGGAGAGCCTAGTGAGGTACATCATTCCTGGGGCAGCCTCTCTAGTGCAGTGCCCTTGTCATTTAAATGGCACATATGCAGAGTCCTAAGGTTCATAAAATTAATTAAATGGATTAAAAGGTGGTGAGTTGCCCATGTCAAGAGCTGAAGGCTGTATTGTGCCTCGTTGTTGGCACGAGCAGGAGTGGTGTGTGCCAACCTTGGCCCTTGCCCTGGGAACTGACCGAGACTCCCCAGCTCGTTGCACGTAAGGGGTGTCCAGATGTTTTGGTCGCAGTTTACAGGCTGGCACTGAGGACACCTGGGGCTCTGTTTCCTGTGGTGGGACAAGGCACAGAATTTTCCCCTTTGCCAGCACAGTTCAGGGCACTGGCTGGGTGTTACTCGCTGATCTGCAGGACAAGGTGCTCCTGTGAGTGTGCAGGAGAAGGCAAAGCTCTTCACACAAGCTCCTGCTCTTTCCCTCTCTCACAGCTGCCTCTCCTGTGGCTGGGTGAGGTGCTTCACCAGGTTTTTGGATAGGTTGCTGCAGGTCTGAGCTGGGTGCTGGGCAAGCTGACTCTTACACCCTTTGGGTGCCAAATAAGTGCTGTTTGAGTAAGCTCCTAAAAGTGTTTGCTTCTGAGAAGTCCCAAGCAGTGCCACGGCACAAACGTGCGGCTCTTGACGCACAGGCCCTGGCAGCTCTCTGCTGCCAAAGCTGTTAAAGTGCATTTTTATCCTGGCTTTGCTGGGCACTGGAGACTGTGCAGGGCACTCCACACCTCCACAATGTGTCATGTGCTACATTTCTTCCGTATATCCAGTCTGAATCGACCCTGTAGTAGTTTAAGACCATTACCCCTTGTCCCATCACAACAGGCCCTGTGAGGGTGTGAGATGGCCCCGCAGTGTGGGAGCTGGGGCGGAGCTGCTCTGGGGACATCGCTGCAGCCTCACTAACTACAAATATCTGATTACCCCTCGTGCACCAGCCTGGAGGAAAAAGTGTGGCCACAAGTGATGGGTACCTTGTAAAACAAAACTAAAATTCCTCAACATCCTTTGTGGTCACCTTAGCAGCCATGAGAAGAGCCAACCCTTCCTTGGTTTGGTGAATGTTGAAGGTTTATGACTTTACGGATTTATTTGTTTTGCATAAATGAAAAGTTTGCATAAATCTGGGGCTGTTAAGCTATGCACTTTCCCCTTGGCTTTGGACAAATCCTTTTGGCTTTGCTTTCTCAAAATTCGGTTGTTTGGTTCAAAGTTGGCGTCTGGTCCCAAAATTGCTTCTTCGAACTTTGCCCTTTTGAAAGGACTCGGTCTTTTATCAGATTTCTTTTTGCCAAGGTACGGCCATTCCATTAGCCATGCTGCTAATGAGGTATTTGGGTTTTCCTAAGAGGGAGACCTGCTCCCACTGAGCCCCCTTTTGATTTCATAATAGGGATTTTGTCTGGAGGAGACTATCCAAATTTGGCCCTTTATTAACCAAATAAAATGTGAGATTTAGTTTCTTGGACAGAGATTAACAACATGTGATGTTGCTCTTTGGCTTAATACCTCAGAGCATTTGAGTGCAGCCAAACAAAGCTGTGTCTGTGACAAGGTGCAGGATCTGGCTAAAGGCAGCAGATCATGGCAATAGTGAGCATTCAAATGTTCAAACAGGTAGAAGAGCAAGATGCTCTATGCACCAGTTCTTTCCTCTCTGTCTCCTTGTGCTTACCTCACTTTTTCCCTGCAGTTTTCTGTACGTTCCTGCCCTCAGTGTTAGACAAACCAGTTGCACTGTAACTGTTTGTACAAGACAGTGATGCTGCTTATTAGAGTTTGAAAGAAATAATATTAGGGGGCAGGAAAAGACAACTGGGACAACTTGGCTGTATTAGTAATTGCTGCAGAGACCAATTACCCATGTGATGAAATACCACCTCTATCTTGTTAGCCATCAGCTACAACATATGGATGTCCTAATTCAATCAGACTGATCATCAAAAGAATAAGATTTGTTAGAGAGAGCTTTTTCTCAGCAGACAGTTATAAACTATGTGCTGGGGTTAGAGACTGCAGGGGTGGTAAAGTGCAAGAAGTGAACTACAAAGTCCCCTGGCTGTGCTTCTGAGGTGTCTTGAGCACTGATTAATGCTTTACTGGCCTGAGCTGTCGGTTCCCTCTGAGCTTTCTGTTCATTCTGAGCACTTGTTGGTTTTGTGGTGTAGACATGTATGTGTGTTTTCAGTATTCCCCCTCCTCATTTTATGTAAAAACTCACACTGCTGGAACGTAGGCATACAGATGTGTTACTGCAGTTCTGTTTTATCTCCCCACACCTCTTCACGTCCTCTGTAAATGTGCTGTTGTGGTACTGGTGGGAGACAAACACTCTGTGTTGTAGACTGCAGGAAGCAGCATCGCAGGAAACTGAATTATTTGCGGTGGTTCTGTGTAAGAGTTCTGTGTAAGAGTTCTGTGGAAGAGTTTCCCACAAGCACCAGAGGGTAAGAGGTTTGCAGGGAGAGATAACACCTATTTGATACAAACATGTTCATGCTTGGTGGGTCTTGTTCTGAGCAGTGTGACTAATCGTGCTCGAGAATATTTACTTCTTGTTTCCCAGTTGTCACCTGATCTGGTAAAATAACTTCTTGTCTCTTTAAACCTTGCTTCACTTCATTTGTTGGTGAGAATTCCTTATCAAATGGAAACAGTCTCTTCTGTAACTGTATACCCCACCTCATTAGGAGCTGAGAGTCCTGGAGGTACTTGATTTATAAGTAGAAGCAAAACTTAAGTTAAGCTTAGGTTAAGCAAATACTCCTACTCAGCAATGTCTCCAGGGTTATAAAACAAGTTAGCAAGAGGGTGACAATAGACCCCAGGAATTCTGGCTCCAGTGCTCTGCAATTGCTTTGATAACTAAACCATTTCACTACATTCCTGCAAAGCAATGCATCTTCCATGGGTGCAAACATTCCTTTATTTTCAGTGTCAGAGGGGTTACAGATCCTGGCTTTTTGTCTGCTAGCACTAGGCTGCTCCACCTCTGCAAACTATGAATAACTTGCCTCCAAGACCTGGATGATTAAACTGAGACCGGCACTGTCTTTGCATAGTGAAGAGAGACTATTTACAAGAGCAGTGACAGGACAAGGGTGGATGACTTCAAACTGAGAGTAGGTTTAGATTAGATATTAGGAAAAAAACTCTTTACTGTGGGGGTGGTGAGGCACTGGCACAGGTTGCACAGAGAGCTGGTGGATGTCCAGTCCCTGGAAGCCTCCAAGGCCAGGCTGGATGGGGCTCTGAGCAACCTGGTCTGGTGGGAGGTGTCCCTGCCCATGGCAGGGGTGTGGGAACTTCAGGTCCCTTCCAGCACAAACCATCCTGTGATAGTGGTCGGTGCAAGAAGCATTTTGAGGACAGTCAGACTCCTCACTCTTTTCTAACTTGTTTCCAGGAGCCAGCAGCACAGGGATGCACATCCCAGACTTGTCCAGTCAAATGTGAAGCTCTCTTACAGCCTGCACAACAAAAATGGTAACAAATTCCACAGTTCCATGCGGCTTTTCTCATCGCCTCGTTAGGTTGTGCATTTTTCTTCCCAAGACTGTTGCTTTCTTGATTGGATGTTTAGGATTTTGGCTTTAATGTTGTGAAGGTGCCAAAGTGGGCACAAAACTTCTTCTGGAGTAAAGATCTCTTAGAATTAGCGTCTTCTTATCAAAAATCTGCTGAATTAACAGTTGTGATATCACTCTGGTCTTGCAACATCCCACCAGGGATAGGAGTGCACTGGGAATTCCTTGGACTGGTGAGAAAGTACACTGGGGCAGGGAAGATAAGGCACAGGCTGGCACAGCTGGCAAAGATCAGGACAGGCAATCCCATTAGGTGAAAAATACAGTCTTAAATGGGTTTTGCCGATGCGTAAAAGACCTGTTGAAGTGAAAATTTCAGATAAACAAGAGAAGTGAAGATGCAGCTGTGCTGCTCTCCAGCATTGCTGTGTAAAATGCTCCCATGTGTGGCTCCCTGAGTTCATCTCACGGTCTGCACCCCCCAAAACTGTGGTAATGTGGAGATGAGAGCAGCTGAGTGAAGCTTTCTGAATAAATTAGTCTCGCTGTCCTGTGGTATTCCAAGTCTGAGTAAACAGATGAGACTTACTCTGTGCCTTAAAATCAGCAAGTTTGGGTTTTATTAGCCCTGGAGGGGCAGTAAATTCTAGAGCTGAGCCAGAGGAGCAGAGGAAGCAGGAGGCAAGTAAGGAGGTGTAGTGCTGGCTGGGGATATGCTCGAGGAAGTCCTTGCTGCTTACTGCAGCCCAGGAAGGCAATTGGAAATTGAATGTACAGGGCACTGGGGAGCTGTTGGAGGTGGCTCAGGATGGGGTAAGGATTTGGGAAATCTGCTCGAGCGAAGGCGGTGTTCAGTAGAGGTAAGAATAAGGATGATGGCAAAAGGGAGGTGGAGTGTAGATGTGAGCAGCAGCATATTAAGGTTGTGGTGGGGGCAGGGATGGAAGCAACCAGAGTTAAGAGAGGAGCTCAGCCAATTCAAGAGAAACATGGTATGGACCATCTCCACTAAGTCCACACAAGCCTGGATCCTCACATCCAAAGATGTGAATTTTATGAAAATTCATGCTCTTAAAATAACGGACACCCATGGGAATCAGGTGTCCAAGTGGAATCTGTGCTAAACGTCGCCTTTCTGGGTCACAACTGCTGCTCGATTCACGAGTGTGCCGCTGTGTGCCTCCTCCCGGACCACAGGCTGCTCACGGTCTCCGTTCCCTTGCAGAGCAAGCTTGTTTTGGGAACAAACAGTGTGTTTTGCTGGTGAGTGTGGGTGGTGTCATGAGCGGAAGCGAGTGTGCCAGAAGCCTTGTTCCCAGAGAGAGATCCAGTGTTTACTGAAGATGCTAATTGCTGCCTCCAACCCATCATTATTTGTCTTCTGCCCGCAGCACACCGATCAAAGGTGCTGATAGTGCTTTCCATGGGTAAAAGGCTTGTAAGACAAAAAAGAGGTGCTCTCGAATTTCAGGAGTACCACTGGCTGCTGCTTTACTTTTTGGCTGGCTTTTTTTTTTT